>PNEQ01090954.1:0-44441 GCA_003012365.1 Medauroidea extradentata
AAAAAAAAAAAAAAAAAAAAAAAAAAAAAAAAAAAAAAAAAAAAAAAAAAAAAAAAAAAACCTTCTGCGTTGGGAACACAAACTCTTTGAAACGGGCAACATCAAAGATAAACCACGAACTGGAAGACCTTCAACCAAAGTGCAACAATGTCAGGAAGTCGAGGAATAACTAATGAGATCGCCAAAGAAGTCGCTCCGCAAACGATCAGCGCATCTTGGAATACCGCGATCGACACTGCATAAACACACGAGGAACGACCTGCATCTTCACGCATATCGCCCCATGTTCGTTCAGGAGTTATCAGACAATGATTTAGCCCGCAGACGGGATGGATGTGCGTTGCTTCTTCAAACTTTCGACACAATCCCAAAACGTGGAAAGGTCATTTTCAGTAATGATTGTGCCATTTATCGGAGCTGTCGATCACGGAATGTTGTGTTCTGGTTCAAGGAAAATCCACATTATGTCGAGGAATTGGAACATAATCCTCCATATGTCATAATATTGGCTGCAATAAACAATCGACATTTGTTTGGACCATATTTCTTTGATGGAACAGTGAACCAGACAACTCATCTGGACATGCTGCGAACCTGGTTTGTGCCACAACTGGAGGAACTTGATATTCTGGATGATGTGTGGTTCCAACAGGATGGAGTGCTACCCCATTATGCCACATCTGTTAGGGAATACCTTGCCGAGGTCTTTCGGAATATTTGGATTGGCCGAGGTTCAGCAGTGCTGCCTGCTCCACTTAAATGGCCACATCGAAGCCCATATCTCTTGACGTGTGATAATAGCCTTTGAGGCTTCATAAAGGTGTGTGTTGCACAGCAGCGCTACGAAACCACAGATGAACTCAAAGAAGCAGTGAGACTTGCGTTTGCTCGTATCAGCCCGCAAATGTTTCGGAAGCTGTCTTACAGAACTTGGCGCAAAATTATTCTCTGCCATGAGAATGAAGGATCCACTGGCCTACTGCAACAAACTGCGTTATTTAAAAGCCAAAAAATGCAATGGCGAAAAATTCTATAAAAAACTTGACCAGTCCCATTAGAGTAGTAATAGTAAGGAGTTTAGGTAATAGCTGTCGTTGAGAAAACTCACAGAACAGCTCATATCATTTGCAGTGCACTAAAATGGTAAGTGACTTGGGTGAACTATTCATCTATTGCATTTACCATAGGTTATTTTAATAAGATAAATTTTTATTAATTTAGTTCGTTTTAAAAAAACTTTATATACGGTATTATAAGTTTTATTTAAAAATTGAGAATATTGTGTTCTCGGGACAAGACATAACCTTCAAGAAACCATCCTCTAACTAAAAATTCTTCCCGTACTGATTGTCACACTGGTGTCTGCACATTATAGGGCCATGAACATGTCGCGAAAAGAATTTTGCCCCAGTTTGATTCAGTGACTTACGTGCACACCTGCAACATTGCTTCATGGTTATTGGCAGCATGTATTTGAAGTGATGTCTCTCATTTGACTAAGCCAACCACAGTAAAGTTACCGCGACACATCACGTATGTTATTTGCAGGTAGAACCCAAGACACGTGACAGTTAAAACTTCCAATCACAGACTATGTATCAGAACTGCAGATGTGCAGATAAGACACTGACACAAACTGTGACAAAATTCTTTTCACGAAAGGTTCATGGCCCTAATTGTATGCTACTCGCAAATCAGCCTGTATATTGATGCATAGCATTGGTAGGGATAGCTAGAAAGGGGACCAAACCATGGGATTCAGACTCACCCTTAACTTATGGCAACTGCTTAAATAGCAGTTTGCACATAGAGAATTAAAATTTTCCTTGGCTTCTACACCTCTGTAATCATTTTAATAAAAAAAAAGTTGTAAACAAAATCACACCGCAAGTATTAGTTAAAATTTGAATTTCGAGCATTCGTGGAGATCCAAAAGAGGATGTAATAAATGTGATAAACCTCCCTCCCTCTGCCCATCCAGCTCGCACATAAAACAAACAGAAATGATATACTTAAATTAAACTTAAGTTGTGTAACTTTTTACTGAGCAGTGTGTGAAAAGTTCAATTTACAAAAAAAAAAAAAAAAGGTGAGCCTGGGTTAGATTTAACACAAAAGGTTTTTTATCCTATTTTCCAAAGAAAAAAGTAAGGTTTTATGAGATCACGTGTGTTGGTGTCTAGGTGTGGCTAGGTGTGTGTGTCTCCCAAAAAACTTTTGAACCAGTGGTCCGAATTTCATAAAATTTTGTACACGTGTAGTACTTTGTAACCGGACTTTACTTTTATTTACTTTGTTTACGTCATTTCATACTGTCACAATGGCGGTATTTTAACGTTTTTCGATCAAGCTGGATACCTAAGGAGCCGTACTTTAAAAAGTTATAAATCTTGGTACACACATACTGCATACAAAGCTGACTTGACTTTTGCATATTTCGTTCATCATTCTGTAATATTTTGAATACAACTGCTACATTTTTTTACCTTTATGATAGAAAGACATCTCAAAAAATTTTCCCCCAATTTATTAAACTTGTTGCTTGCATATTACTTAGCATGCTGACTTATCGTTAGTATATTTTGTGTAAGACACAATTAAATCAATTTTATCATTTAATATTCTTAGATTACATAAACAATTTTTACTTCCAGGGTTAATTTGCACCCCTTTGAGGATAGTGCGCTTCTCAGTTATGCTTGTAACTTTTTGTTTTATATTAATAAATTTACCACTGCTCTCCCTTTTTCTAAAACAACTTTTCGCTTGATCCGAGGTAGTTGGTCTGGTCCCACAACTCTAATATGTATAGGTAAAAAGTATCCTAACTGAAAATACATAAAGTATGATCTCACCTGGGGCACAGCTAACGGAGAATGGAAGTGAAGATAAGGGTTATATATAACACACCCCCTTGTCCCTCGTAACTAGTTTTAAAGAAAATTATTAAATAATGAAAAATATTTTTACAAGTAGAATATTCAGTGTTCTGTTTTGAAAACTGCTAAAAATAGCACTCTTTTGGTCCTTATAATTCAAATTTTCTCAGGGGAGGGCCCCTGCACCCCTGGCTTCAAAGAAGTTGTCAGAGTTCAGTATAATTTTCACACGTTAAAATGTATTTAATACTGGAACAATGTATCTAAAAAATGTAACTTATGTAAATGTACAGCTTGTCAGCACACATCTTTTCGTATCTAAAATTGTGGAAATACATTTTTAATTAAGATGTTTAAATTCTAAATATTGAAGCATAGCATTCCTCATCCACTTCATAACAACCACGAACTTGTAGTATTTGACTGTATAAAATGTATTTGAAGATATTCAAAATAGTGTATTAAATAATATGAGCCAGGTTCATGTTGTGCTAAATGTATTTTGTTACGATTCTCTTGACTGACTCCGCACTGTATAATCTTACGTAACACACCATGAAGCAGAGATAATAAAAGAAAGTCAACCTGCTATTTTGAAAATAGAAATTAAAAAACAACTCGCCAGATGGTGTAACATAAAACACTCTCAACAATCTGGGCAACATGTGGGTCTGACTGACGAGTCTAAGCTTCCATATTTTGCAGCCAAATGCTACCCACTACCCACCCAACAATCAATAACCGCGAAGACTTATGATATGAGAGATAAAGCAAAAAGTGTGGCTGCAGCCTGTTATACAGTATTTCCACACACCTTACGAGACTAAGTAATGTATAAAATAACACTAGGATATTAATACAAATAATATTGACTTAATGTAGGTTATGAAGCAAATAACTCAATGTTCTTACACACCAATTGCTATAGATTCTAAATTTAGCCAGTTATTTATATTCTTCATTCTTGCTTTGCTGTGAATCTAGTAAACTCTGTATGCTTCATTCTACTTTTATTATGTATTAAAGTTTTAATGAACTGAAGGTAGCTTTTAAAATAATATTAAAACTATGCATAAACTTTAATATGTAAATGTGTTAATGTTTATAACAGTGTTTGTAGATATAAGATAAATACTTATTGTAACTAACCAAGTAAAAAGGCATAAAACAATGTACATATAGTCCCTAAATAGAGCAGTGTTCTTTAGGACAATCAAGAAAAGAACAAAAATAATTGTATAGCTGCAAACAAAGTCAGCAAGGAACCAGTGACGTCTCACTCACTAGCGATCTTTCATTGGTCCCTTGTTTGAACTTGGGAGAATGATAATTATTACCTATTCCATTTCTTGTGTGATTGCTAGTTCCTTCCACCTCCTTACCTGAGATTGTAATAGAAATAGTTTATTTTCCATACGAATAATTTAATAAATAAAATAATAACAGTAAAGCCAAGTTTTAAATTAAAAAGAAACTTAATTCCGCATTGGCAGGCCTGAATAAAATCACAAATTCCAAATAACGACTGACCACATTAAATTGCATTAATTTTTACTCTGGGCAGTACGCACAGAAACAAAATATTCTTGTAAATAATACTAAGTTACTCCTGTTTTACAGTAGGAGGCATCTGACATGTCTACCATCATCAGAAAATGAAAACTGGTGTTTCGAGTAGTTCTCAAAGGTTGACTGTAATAGTAGGACTAATTTTGGATAACTTTGGCAAAAACTGAATAAAAATGAGGTTCTCCATAGTTAGCACTGAGTTGTAACTCTATTATTGAGTGATCACTGGTCTGTTTACAAGTACAAATTTTACAAATGGACATACTTGGTATATGCCACTAAATTTCTAGCCAAGAAAATTCAAATACAGAATCTTTACTTAATTTTGTAAGACATAAAACTGTAAAATACTCCACTGACTTGTATTTTCACATAATATTAATAATAACAGTGAGAGAAAATGCTGGTAGATCTGAAATCTGTATGACCGAAGGAAAGTTTAAGTTGTTCTTAAGCAAAGTATTTGTTAATTGTTATTACTTTATATTTACGTGGAAAACTGTTCAAGTTGCAGACAATTACTAAAAACTACAAAAACTTTCATATTGCTTACCGTAATATTTCTCTAACACACCAATGTCAAAATTTAACATAGTTTTGATAGCTATTTTGAAAACAGTGTGAAAAGAAAGTAAATTTTTACACAACAAACAATGCAATATGTATTTATATTCTGTATGTAGCCTATTCAAAAAATTGTTGTTAAAACCATATAAGTTTAAACTAGCAAGAAAATTATCACTTCAGTAGTCGGTACTGTAAGTCAAATTAAGAAATATGTTTTTTCAAAATTAATTTACTATATTTTTTTTTAAAGCTTAACTTATCTTTAAAAATAAATTCTCAATCAATGACAAGATAGTTACACATGTATCACGAACAAACTACATACTTGAAAATTGTTAAAAACTGTTATGTTTTTCATTGTGATATTTTCTAAAATGGCCTCTTTAACATTTGATTTCTTATAAATTACTGAGAACAATATTATAACTTTTTTTTTTCCTTTAAGACCTTGTTACGGAGTTTTGCAGTGATTTCGAAAATATATTTTTTATTGCTACCTAATACTCATATCAAAATTTCACTGCAGAGTTTTGACACTTATATGTTACAATTTGTAGCTGAATTTTTTGTAGAACTATACTGAACTGTTTTTTTTAGATTTCATTACCCAAAGTACCATGTTTTTCGTCGTAAAAATAAGCAAAAATTAAGGAAATTATTTTTTTGCTGACATTAGGTACATTATTTAAAAAAACACGTCCACAGTATTGTGCATCGTGTGATTGCACATTGACTCAAATTTTTTCAAAACTTTTGGTTAAAAAATATTTGAGTTATTGGCACCAGTCTGAAAAAAACTCAGGAACAAGCCCTTAATACTATGCAACTCCCATTTTAAAATATGTGCAGTAAATTTGTCACGTTCAAGTTCAAAAAGGATACTTTGCAGCTAAACAAAGTGTTGGATTACATAAATATTTAAAATTGTGTAAGATAATCAGCTTCCTAGGACATAAAGTCTATTTGTTGTAAAACTCAAGTTGTTGATTAAAAAATTTTATTCATTCTATTAATTACAAATACAATGATACTGTTGGCCCCGCTGATATTTATTAGCATCCCAATATTCCCAACAATACACGCATATTTTTGAAAAGGAACCAGTGCTCACTCACGTGACAAAGTTTTTTCGATCACCAGATTATACCTAAAAGTTTCAAAGCAATTCAGGGTTTTAAGAGATGGAAATTAAAAATCAAAGAAGCCTAAGTGTTTTATAAATTTGTTAGATGTGACACACTAAACTCCTTCCTAGGCAAGGAGTTGAGGTCCATTCACTTTCGCTCCGTGCTGTGCTAGAGTCATTCCTGGTGACCTTCTGGGCACAAACTCCTGCCAAAATTTCATACAGTATTCATTGTTTTATTTAAAAAAAAAAACAGTATATTCGGTTTTACGTTGTTGTAGTTTCGTTTATGTCTATTATTACCTTTTTGTTTGTATCACTTGGCATGTTTCGTCTGCTTGCAGCAGCTTATCTTGCTGTGTAAAGTAGGGTTAGTAATGCATTGATTGAGAAGTTACTGTCATAAATAAATAAATGCTTAATAACTTTACTTGAGTTATTGTTTAAATTCCTCAGGCTGAAATTTTGTGTTTGCCCTACTCAGACTAATATGAGGAGAATCCCCAGTACACACAATTACTATATTTCGTTTTAGGTGGGAGCATTGTGAGGAGCAACCTCTAAATTCGTGAGTTAGAGAAGCAAAGCAATGTAGCAGTTTTGGATGAAAAATGTAAGTTTGAATTTTCAGAGAAGAGGCAGGACTATAACTCACTTTCTTTGTGTTCCGTTTTCCCAAGCAAACGACCAATACCTAGGCCTATGTTTGTAAAAGTAGCCTAATATGGCAGCCACGTGTTGCTGAGGGCACACGAGGTCTGTAGCATCACAAGGTATCACCCTATCTTAGTGATTAGCTGGGAAGCAGCCACGGCGGGAGAGATATGGGCTCCACACGAGTGCTTACCCGAAGGACCAATCTATGACCAGACTTTGCCGGGTCTTTCGTTCAACAGTCATCAAGTAACATGTAGCAGCACTTAGATAGTACAGCAGTGATAGGGACTTATGGATAGACCATCTGTGGTCGTGCTTCATCCGAATGTGGGTGCATTTATTTAAGAATTTGGTTTGCCGACAAAACTACACAATATACAGTTGAAGGCAGTCGTAACTTTACAGGTTGATCTGCAACCACTGAAGGTGCAGTGAGAGCGCCATGCGCCTAATCGCGTGTCATATTGTCTGTTCAGCCAGCTGAATTGAAGAATTAAGCAGGCTACCTCTTGGATACCCTATTAAGTGCATATGAGAAGCATGTATAATATTTAAATTGCCAGATTAAAGTGTACTTGTCTTTCAGAGTTTGTAGTGTGGAGAATATTATCCGGACTCAAATAATATGTCGCTGGTATTAAGTAATTTGAACTAAATAGTGTTAGAATTTGAGATAATCTTTGGAAATTAACTGCATGTTGGTTATCCTTTGCTGTTGATAAGTCTTAAGCCATAATGGAGATATTCTGTGTGATTGTGCTTGTGTGTCCCCTAGCCTTGGCCCGAGTTTTGTAAGTCTAGAGTTACCTTTAAATATACGTACCTTTAAATGGATTCAGGTTGTGTAGTTTTGTACTGTTTGAATACAAATATTTTCATTGTAAATATATAATTATAATTGTAACAACTATAATATCCTGTGTGTGTAACGTCTGTGTGAATTTGTACGTTTAATGTTAAAATTAACATATGCAAAGCACAATAACAATATATACTGTTATATTGTTTTAATTTTTATTTTTATTTAACCTGTCTAATGTTTATGCATACGATGTAAATAAGTAAATATGTTCTGTATCTATACAAATTTGACAAGTTCTACCCCAATGACTTTGTCATGAAAGAAGTCTTACAGAATGATGATTGAATAAATTCTTGTGTGTATGGGAGAAGCCTCCCAGTCTTGTAATGATTTGTGGTCATATTTTTATCTGGTATTACGAAAGCAACCAGTTTCGTAAGAGTTAATGATGTTTCACGTATTTGATAACTGTATCCATTTCACGATACTCACAGGTCTACCATTGTTCGCAGCCCTACCCCCCTACGAAGTTAAGTCTTGCTGCGGTTTAGAAACCAAAGGCAAATAAGACGAATCTACACACTTATGTATTAGCTCTCTACATCGAGTTAGTCCAGAGAATATTTATAATTCTCCTAGTGGCAGCATACCCTCCCCTTAATTTGGGTTCGTGAACTTGCTCTGCAACATGCAGATGGTCACGCTAATCGGTTCAGTGTCACACTAACCTCGTAAATTGACACTAGTCACAAATACCTACTCATACAACTTATAAAGCAGACAACATAAAATCAGTGTTACCCCAAATTTACTCACAACATGCAAGAATGTATCCTGAATTTTTTTTATGAGGGTGGGGGAAGGAAACCTAAGATGAATAGTATTGCCATCACTATTAGTAGGGCCTACATCCTTCATAAGGCACAGTGGAAGGCTAGGAGTTTGGATATATATATATATATATATATATATATATATATATATATGCCACATGAGGATATCAGGTCACAATAACATAATAAGTTCAAAAATATTAAATTAAAATTTATTTATGTAACAAATTACAACATTCAACAGCTCATCCAAGTTTTTCAGAAAAAGAAACAAAATATTTTGTCTGTTCTGGCAACTTCATAACAAAATTTAAAGTGCAATAAATTATAGCAATTACTACAATATACCTATTTCGGATAACATAATTTACAAAATAAAAATTAGAAATAAATATTAAAAATTTGGCTGAGCCTTTTTTTAAGTACATGCTCACTTCTCAACTGTATAACATCTTATTAAAAATTATATGTTCTTGTACCTCCGTACTTACCTTAGCGCAAATTTATTTTATACTATTCATATGGAAATGGGGTTTCAAGTCAAGTTAGCTTAGTTACTTTATAAAATGCCATTTGTTGCATTTACTGTTTCTTATATTACTGTGAATAATTCATTGCAAAAAATGTTGCTATGTTATTTGAGTTCATAATCAAATTTTCACACATGCTGGTGCATGTGCAATGTACACAAATATGATCGGTATTAAAAAAAATTTCAATTTTAAAATTTTATTGTTAAATATAAATATTAAACTATAGCAAAACAACAAAATTATTTAATATGTGCATATATTGAGTGACCTAGCCTGACCACATAAAACTAGTGTGCAATATTTCTAGGGCCATTGTCAGGTCATCACCTAGTCATACTGTACTCTTATCATTCATTATGCAGTCACAGCCAGAGCGCATCTGTCTTCTTACTCCTGACCATAGTCTCTTATATCTTCATAAACTGTAACGCTAAATAAAACTGAACATGTATATACTATACAGGTCTTCTCCACAGACACAGCTTTATTATAACTTGGTATCCAAATTGGCTGTATTTCTGTATGTTATATTTAATATGCAGAAATACAGCTGAGTCATTATTAAACTTAATACATATACTTTCTTGTACCATCTGTCAAATTAATTTGCTGACTCCTTATACAAACATTGTACAAGAAGGGGAGTGACACAATACTGTACACAGAGTATTAGCAAACCTTTAATATGTTTGAATAAAGAATTGGAGCCACACTGAATACCAATTTATATGAAATTGTTAAAAGACAATGTCTATCAAAATTAGTACAAAGTAACAACTTGTCGATAGCTGACAGCAGATCTCATCATGAGAGTAAAATTAAATACAGTAGAGGTATGGAACATTTGAGGAGTGACATAGTTTAAAATAGGTACTGTGGATATTATTCCACTTCACAGACATCAGTCTCAACGCATCTCCTGCAAATGGCATATTTGTATTACTGTACATGCATGTCAAACTTGTGGTCAAAATAAATAAAAATTGAGTTGTCTCAATCAATGGTCTATATATCATTTTCTGCTGCAGTTAGTATAGAATTTTAAATTTTATTTGAAAGTATATTTGCTGTACTGACAGTACAGACCCTAACTAATGTTTGTAAGAAAACAATAACTCTAACGGACTAAGAAAACATTGACAATATTGTAACAAATGTTTTCCACAATTTAATAAATGATGCAGAATATAGTCTGGTCTAAATGCCCAGAACCAACTGTAAAATTGTTTTAACTTTCTAAACATGAAGTAAAATCTTTAAAAGAAATTAACAATATGAAGTTCAAATTGTATCTCAGCCTTGCATTTATTGTATTCATACTGTAGTTAAATAGTTAGTTCCAATGAGCGAGAAACATTTGATAAATAGAGAGTATATAAGATTTCTTATAGCAAACATTTAATTTAACTGCCTCAGGTACAAACAGCAATTGTAAATCGTACACTTCATGCTGCTGCAATGTACGTGACATGATTCTACCAGGGAAAAACCAAAAGAGGTGTCACAGAAGACATACACCCAAAAACTCTCGCATTACCATGAATCTGGCCTCTGAACTATTCAAAAGTTTTTGAAACTTGCTTAAAATTAATTTCATTTGACCGATTCATTACTGCTTCCTGAAATTATGAAGGGTTCGTACTTCTTTTCAAACCGAAATTCTAGACATGCGCCTTCTCCAACCTTTACCAGACAATTTCTCCTAGATCAGCTCCTGTATTTTCCTCACGCCGCCAACCTCTAGTTCCCAAAGTCGGTACACTCTAGTTGGGTCGACGGTAGACGCCGGCAAAGAGCACATTCTGAGAAACCCTGTCGAAGAGCATGTAGACAAAGGGGTGGTTGCAGATGAAGTGTGTGAGCTTGAGTGGACGCGAGGAACGGTAGAAGAGCAGAGCCGTTGCAGCTGCGGCCTCAGTGCCCTTCTCGTCCACATCGATCTTAGCCTTGTGGATTGCTTCGTTGAGCTGCACACCCTGACCCTCTGTCAGGCCCGACAGGTCAGCAGTCGGCCGGAACAGGTCGCCCACACCCATCTTCTCCAGGATCTGTGCACCATGTCACTCACATCTCAATCATTCAACATTAAACCTGTATGAGTGTTTGACATTTAGACAATGAGAAAATTAGAATTTTTTAGAAACCCACATTGTGTTAAATAAGGACATACACCTGTTTAGTTACTGGTACTGTCTACATCAGGACAAATAACTCCCTCTACAGAACAGTATATTCCGCAGTGTGAAATTTCCTGAAGTGAACATTTTTAAGCTGTCTGGAAATATGTCAGAAAAGAATACCTACCAGGCAATATACCTAATCAGAACATAATTTGGGAGCGATGACTGGGAAGTACATGGTTTATGTATTTTTGTGGTAAATATTAATATCTTAGAAATTTTAAGAGTGTACAAGTATTATACATTCAATGTACAGCAACAACCCGATGTACTATTTTTCTTATACACCTATACAGTAATAGGATGCATGTGCAATACTATAATTTGTTGTCATTCAGTCAACCAACTAAAGTTTCAAAATAATTTTCGTTCAACTAGAATATTTGACATTTGACCAGGTATAAATATTGTATCCATAATTTCCAAACGAAAAAATTGCATTGATTTGCAACGTTAAATAGACAGAAGGTTATGGCATGTTATAAATATTTTGTATTATTGGGTTTGCCACATTTTATTCATATTTCTTTTTCTCCAGGAATGAGGGAAGGAGAGGGACAGGATGAAGAGCACATTCTCACAATCGTACAGATAAAGAAGCACATGACTCGACATGCCACCTACCGGCACCAGCTCCAGCTCCATTTCCACAGAGAACTTGGGCACGGCAATCTCCATCTCCTGCGCTTGCATGCCATCCTCCGACACAATCTCCTGCAGGATCTCGAGGTCCAGTTTCTGGATCAATGAGTCCACGGCGTCGTTCTTCATGAAGGGCGGCAGGAACACAAACATGGACACGTCCTTGCCCTTGTAGGGCAGCTCCAGGATGTAGGCTCCCAGACGCTCAGACACCACTGAAACCACACCACAATGCCATTTCAACAACTGGCACTTGCCTATGAGACCTACACTAACTCTATATTTTATCCCACAAACGAGCGCTATGATGACATTGTTTTTTGAGATCCACCTAGCAACACATTTTAGTTTTAGGGTTTTCCCTGATGTTAATATTGTTTTACTTTCATTTTTGTTCATTGAAAAAGTTCATCCATTGTTTGATGAAAACAATATATTGGATTCAGATTTTGATTAACATTTATCAGCAGTCAAAAAATGCACTTGTTCAAGAGATATACTATAACTGGAACCTAATATGGAGAAATATCGGAACTGAGCTACTCTACACAACATTCTATCTCAGGCAAGGTCATCCTGGATGTGCTAAGGATTGGGTGTGGGCATAGGCTTACGCAAAGATACCACAATGCCTTGGCAACACCAATGTACTGAAGTATGTTTTTTTGACAGAATTTCTTGCAAAATGTTTCCCTAAGCAAACCACGCACAGTATTTCCCAAATATTTTCCAACATAAATACAGACCTGCTCTTAACCTGATCAATATACTAATAGTTTTGCTTAGATTTTCATGGAAGATGGGTGGGTGGTGTAGATGGGCTGGGGACGTGATACATTGTCTAGCAACTTCAATGTAGAAGTTCTGTGCACATCTGCATGTACTGGTGGTGACTGCAGCTCTAATAGAGATATGTACAATGCCATAGCAGTTTGAAAAATTAATGATTAAAATGAGATGAAGTTCAAGCAGCAACGGAATGGATGTACAGGTGAAACGAGAGCTCATCAAGAAAACCCACTAGCCAACGGCAAAATTCACCTTATTTCACACACGTGAAAATTGTGATAAACCTACAAAGAATCCAATTAAATCGCCATTGCAGGAATAGAGAGGATCTGACAACTACACTACCATAACCCCTGAAAGGAACATTATGTGTCGCCATCTGGAGGAGGGAGAGGAGGTTGGAGTTTGGAAACATGGAGCTGCATGTTATCGAACTGTGCTGTACAAAGATACAGTACTAGGGCGCCACCTGGTCTTTGCCCAGCCAGGAAGGTGTTTGCTTATCTCGGGCGTGATGGCTCTGTAGCATGCCTCTCCTTCCTCCGGCGAGATGATCGGGCAGTGTCAATACTGCTGAGGACTCAGGCGCGTAGGACTCAGACAGAAAACACCTGAGGACACTATTCAGGGATTGTGCCTCACGACCCTTTCCCTAAGACCTATAAAACAGCCAGTTCCTACCACACAAATTAGAATGTGCGTACTGCCTACTCTGGTACAACATGATTTATGGGCTTGAACGACAATTACAAAACATTACAGTTTTTCCCCACACAAAAACAAAGAAGAATTAAAACAGTCTTTACTGGCACACATATGTCCTTACCACTCTGAACAACCACTGTCCTTTTGAATTGCCAACAAACTCCCTTTGTGAAGGGCAAGGGGAGAAGAACACTGTGAAGGAGCAAGATTAGGCTGACTTCACTGGTCATAGACCTGGTACGGTGACATATGTACAAGAACGAAAACTTAGCAGAGTGAGAATTAAGTCGGATTCACAACAATGTCGGTAACAGATCATCATACTTTATTTATATTTTTTTAAGTAAATTAAATAATCTATGACCACAAGATAAATGATTTCTTAATATAAATTGATATTTAATAGAGTCTTACGTTTGCACATGCTGCATTCACAACCACCACTTAGTGTATCTACATAGTACGTACCTACAAAGTAGAAAATTGACCAACTGTTATGTACGTACGCTATGCGTGGCTGTGAATGCTAGCATGTACGCTACGTGAGGCTGTGAATGCTAGTATGCATGCTCTGTTTCTAATTTTACACGTACGTACGCATGTACATTACAAGGTGGTTGTGAATCCAACTTTATGTTGGCTTTATTTTGACGTAACAGGCATGATGCGACAAATATGACGCTACATTATTTTGTGACTGTAATGAAAACACATACTTGTAGTTGACAGGATGTGACATTAAATACTTTAAATACTACTGTAATTCACAGCTTTAACTAGCAAAATAAATGTAGAAGTCGATCTGAGATTACCCATTTTTTTTAAATTTGTAAGAAGAATGGTAACAAATTAGTAATACAAAAATTAACCGCACTATAAACTAGTCTCATCAGAACAGTTAACTATTTGGCAGTTTACTCACTAATACTTATTAAACTGTCTCAAAATGAAATACTTAAATATAATTGGTCATTCATATGGTTGACAGATATACATGAAACAGACGACAGGTTAATGACTGAGTCCCATTTGGTACTCAAGTATTTTTCATTACGTGTTCTGTTGGCCTACATTTTCTGTTACTTGTTATACAACAGCTGATATTTTAAAATTTCCAAATATTATTTTGGAAAAACATGCTCACTATGTTCATGAAATTTATCAACATCGAAATTTAAAATACATATTTCTTTGTGTGAAATCAACTAAACATTTTCATCTCCCTTATTTTATAACCACTGTTCCAGCAAGAAAATTTGCTGTGTTAATTTATGACTGTCATGGACACTAAGAAACAGAAATTGAAATTAAATTTATTTTCAGGAAGTTTTGTCCTTCTCAAAATTTGTATGTTGCCATCACAAAACACTATTTTACGATGCATGGTAATGTCTCTCTGTCACATTTTTAGTGTCAACATAAATCCATAACTCTCCATTAGATAATTTTTTACATGTATATTTGAATATCTTTCTGAATTTCTTTCCATTTTCCTTTTTACAAGTAAGATGTAATAAAGTCCACAAAAATATTATTACTGATGGGCTTAAAATGAAAAAGTTAAAAGGTGACATTACATTAAGTAACTATGTGCATTGTTACAACAAGAAGAAACTCAACAAAGTAATAACTCTTGCTACCATACTGCCGACTTTCAATCACTAAACTAACTCTGGGCTAATAAAAATGGTCACTGTCTGGCCATAAGTATATCATTCTCTTTGCAATATTAACTGACATATAAGTAATATAAATATTACAAAATTTACAGTAACATTATGAAAAATACTGATAATAGTGAGTACTGTACATTTTTTTAAAACTATAAATAACACATCTTTCTGTTGTATCAGGCAGTCTTTGGTGAGGCGGCAAAGAAAGCGGGTTATGTAAGCAGCCGAGATACGGGCATCTCTCTAGAAGAAAGTACTGGTTTATCTAATTATTTAAAGCTGCCGAGCACGACATAATACAACACTTTCAATACTTGTGCAGCTTTCTCATTTCATACAATAATTTACTAGCGCTGTAGATAGACTTAATGTTATTTTCTTCTGAGCAAGGTGGTGCAATAGTGCAGCTAGACTGGCCCTGCATTCTAGATAACTCAAGTTTGATTTATGGTCCTGATTCTTATTTTTCATGGTTTTCAAAAAATATTGTTAGTATGATTTATAACTATTGTGTACTCTAGGGCTGATGCCTTCCCCATTTCCCGCCTGTCCAAGCTACTGGTTCTGCCTCTAACGATTGAGACAAGAACAACTACCGTCTTCTGAATGGAATGCATGGTTTTTAATTTCAGTCATATTTTGTTATCTTACTAAACACAGTACTGTACTGTATAATGATAAGAGTATAAATACGCGCTATTCACGCACCATGATTGAAGACTCCCTTCTGCTTCATCATAGGCACCAGTGTCTTCTCTGAGGGCGAGATGAAGAAGACCTCCTTGCGAGTGTTCTCTGGTAGGAACTGTGCCTGCCACAGCCCCTTGAAGTACGCAGCATTAGTCTACAAACACAGTTTTAAAGTTACAAATCAACTTCAAAAACATTTGTCCATTATTTCTTATGGGAATAATACACTAAAGTCTTACATTTACCACATTTTCATTACACAAGCTTCCCATTGACCAGTAGCGGCCAGCATATAAGTGCACAGGTGCACATGCACAGCCAGTTTTCAATGAAGCATTTTTGTAAAATATTTATAACATTCTGGTGTGTTTTGTAGCGCCAGTAGAGTTGGAAATGTTCGTCTAACCGATCACATATGCACTGAGTTTTTGTGCTGGAAAGCTGCAATGTTGCAACGCTGTACTGTGCACAACAGAGCTGTGCTCTCCTCTCAGCCTCTCAGCTCGGCCTTTCTGCGCATGTGCACAACAAAATGACGTCACCTCTTATGGGAGTTTTAGCATTGAAGAAGAGCACAGGTCAGACTGTGCTCATGCCTGTTGATCGCGGAAACGGTTACTTCTTTCACCTCTTGGTGGCAGCACCTACTGGCGCAGCTAGTGTTACATCCCCGCAACTATAAAACACCACGCTAGATGCCAGCAGTTACGCTTTGTCTAATACTTGGCCAAACGAACATTCTGAGCAAAAATGTGACACGAGCCTTGAGCAAACTAGCAAGGAGATTCTGTGGTTTTGAATGTAAAACAAATATCAATGATATGGAATGCAGGTAATGAATGTATATTCATACAAACCGTGTTTTTACATATTGAATCAAAGATATGAAATATTACTCAATAGCCTTACTAAAAATAATATTTTTAACATCAGACATTACGAACAATGGAAATATTAATCATTTAACTGCTGAAAATGATAGCTTTACAATAAAATTTATACTAGGTAGAAAATTATACGTACTTAATGCTTATTTAAGAGCCATACTGAAAATTGCCTGGAAATTGAATAAAGGAAATTAAACAACTTTCAGTGCTAGTAATGAAATTTGAACCCATGTTTTAAATCCAGATAAGTTTAGTAAAACAACATGAAATTTAGTGTGTAGGAACAATTTGTAACTGTTTTAAAATAAAGATTTTCTTTTTTAATTATTTTTCAAGACAATGTGTGAACACCCATTATCTGACTTCACTGGCCGCTACTGCCATTGACACTATCCGTATGTTACAACCTAGAGGTCACAGTGTTGGAAGTATTGTACATGTCTTGACACTACAGTATCTACAATTACTATTATTGAGTTTGCACTCTTATTGACTAACAGTGCCACCAGCAAAGTTGTTGAGAACTACAAAGAACCCAATTCTACTCACTAAATTTATTTTATACAATTATTGCTTAACACATGTATATTGAATTTCTTCAAAGAGTCCCAACAATACTAAAACTTGATTAACACCTAAATATCAACTTACTTCCACAAATTGTTGTCCATAACAAAAGTTGTGCTGTTTTAACACTGCTATATATACACCATCATACTGTCATAAGTCCCAGCTTAACACCATCATTGTTAAGGGTGCTGTCTACCTGGGAGCCACGAAGCGAGCAAAGATAGGATTTGCTTATTAAATTATAATCAGTGGGGTTCACTCAGTCACCCAGGGTCGTAGCCAGAATTTGTGTTTAGATGCGCCGCAAAGTTGCGATTGTTATATAACACTGATCCTCCCAATAAAGCAGGAGGCCCAGCGGTCCTCCCTGGGAAAATTTTGGAATTTTAAGGTGCAAAATGTTGCTATTTAAACAGTTTCCATTAGGTAAGGGGGGTCTGGGCACATCCCCCTTCTGGCTATGTCCCCGAGTCACCTTTCATTGTATCACTTTCGGACAGAAACAAATAATGTGAAACAAATGTAAAAAATTTGACTGTCATTCATTTTGAAACAGACAGTCTGGTAATTTTTATGAGACTGATATTCAAATTCACCTTATATTTAATTTTGTATTTTTAATTTTTATTGTGGTCGGGTTTGCAGGGATGGCTTATTTTCCTAGCATAATGTAAGATAAATTATATTCTCGTGAAAAAAAATGTTATTCTAATTTAGTTCAAACACACTGAAATACAGAAAACACTTTAAAATGCAGGAAAAATTTAATTGATACATTATAGAACAAAAAATAACTAGGAGCACTTGGTCAAAACTGATTCTTACAGAGACCTCGACTGGCGCATGTACGCCATGTTGCAGAGTGTCACGCGTGTTCTTTTTTACGCAAAACCGCTTAACTTACTCATATTATGTATGAAAAGAACACACACACTTGAAACTATGCTTCTATGTTTTCAAAAATTCAGCACACTTGTTAGAAACATGATTTTCGGGCCTCTCATAATGGCTAAAAAAGAGTTTTTTAGACTGCTGTAACTCCGAAAATATTACCTGAATCCTGAAAGTGCAAAGCGAAATGCATGCACTGGTCTTTACTTCATACTATTCAAAAATAAAATGTTGTGGTTACCGCTTAAAGTCCCAAAGGAAATAGACTACAAGGTAAACCTTGCACGCCAGTTTGGCACGCTGCGAATAGAGGCGATATACTTCTCGTCAAGCAAGGGACACTGGCTCTTATCGCCACGCTGCTGTTCCCATCGCGTCAACGGTGGAAATTCGACACCGGCAAAGACTCCTCTTAACATTGTATAGAATTGCCTAGTTTAAAATCTTTTTTGCTTAATGTTGATCTTAAAACCTAACCATAATGTTAAGCAGGACTTACTGTACTAGTGCCCCAAGTGGCTACAACATGAACTAGCTACTCATTCTGTTTTACTACATTGTTAAAACAACATCACTGCAACAGTGGCACCAACAACTGTTTCAAGAACTAACTCATCCAATTAGACGACCATATTTAAAAAATAATAATGACCCTGATCCTCTAAGACCGTGCTCTAAATAATAGTCTCTCAACACTTTATCACATTACCAGATACCGTAATACCTACCAGTATATAATTTAATTAAATTAATACGCACATGCCAAATTGCCTTTAAAAACGACTTAGTATATTGTGGCCTGCAATATTACATATCTATAGTACCACGTAAATGTAAACATTTTCACAAACTTGAAAAAATGACACTATGCAAGATACAAGTTTTATCTTTGGTTATTTTACCTGAATAAAAATATTTTGCAAGTTTTCCAATGTGAGTTTGTAAGTGTAACGGGTGTAACCACGAAGGCTCCAAGTTTAGGCAACTAACGCCCTAAGCCAGTTAAACTAAACTTTCGCCTCCCCTTTCAAATTTATGTTTTATATTCTGTTATGCTCAAAATAACTAATGGTATTGTCGATATGGCTGCTACTTTAAATATTTCCAGCCATTTTGTGCAGCGGGCCACAGTCAGCAGTGGAAACAAATAAGAGTAGAGATACACCTTATCACCCTGAGCGGTGTGTGCAATCAAGTGGAGATAGTTTATCTCTCTTCTCTTTAATGTACTGCTATTTGTATTGGGCAGAGACAGAGTGAGAAAACATGTGAATGCACGAAATAAATTAAATTACAAAGTTTGTAATTTTGTGTTAGATTGATGTTTTTATTTTTTAAAGTAAGAATTTTTTTTTCTTGTGAGTTGCGCCAGACAACTACCCCCTCCTAGCTGTCGCCCCGGGGGCAATCACCCAATATGCTTAATTATATCTTGGGGCCTAACCATGTGGCTACTGGTTTACTCGTGCGTCTTCTCCTATAATTATAAATTCTGTCCCACTTATTGACAGTTGTTTTGGCATTACCTTTTCACAACTGTTTCCACGTACAATACCTCTGCCACATGTGATTTCTGCACGCGCACGCGCACACACACACACACACACACACACTCAACAGTAATTAAAACTGTGGAGTACATGTACATGTAAGTCTGACATAAAAATTCCAGATTTGGACAGTTCTAAAATTGATCCAATGTTCTAATTTCTACAGGAAAATACTTCAAATTGAAACACTGCATAGTTAAATGGACAGTTGAGTGTATTTGTAGAAAATTCACTTGTGGCAGAAGAACTAATGATTTTTTTTTCATGGAAACCTGTCAAAAGAAATGACAGGACAACTGACACACAAAAGACTTAAGACTAAAACCACAAAGCCAGATGTGTCTGTCAGGTAAATAAGTCAGTCCAATTTGGCTCACGCTTCCTCTCAACACTCCATGGTGACCCTACATCAGGCATAAAGTTCTAAAACTCCTAGGGAAAAAATTCTGCCCCCCGTTTTTACCCAATATTTCCTGTGTTTTGTTAGCTTCAGAACACTACCAGGCAACGACACTATCACAATGATAAAATACAGTGTCATCTAGGCTATTATTCATTGTTAACAAATGTACGTGTTCTGACAAAGCAAAAGGCAGTACTGTATTACATATAGTTGGGTGTCAAGTAAATTTTTAAACTGAATGGTAACCTATAACATACTTGCATATCTTCATTCACAAGTTTTTTCTGACAATTTAACATTTTAGACCAAAGATGTTGACAACAGTTTGTAATGTAGTCCTACATTGTTACAACTTTACTGTTTCATTTTTTTTACTGCTATAAGAAGTACGTAGGTGCGGCTACACAGGCTATAGCTATAGTAGCTGAATATTACAGTAATAACTTCAGGAAATGTGGTTAGCTATACTAAATACAGTTGAAAATAATATATGACAAATTAAGCAAATTTTTTTACAATGGCAGCAGTGTTTTTGATACTCAGAATTATGGTAGTACTGTCCAATTACTATTACGAAAAAGTAGACACTGCAGCTAAGCAAGGATTGTGAGTGTAATAATATTGCATATCACTTCACCATGTCTGCACTCTTAACTGCAAGTTAGCGATAGCATGAACACTGTCACTGCCTTCTATGCAGCAAAGTTAAGTCTCTGATTCGTGTCTCTCAAAATTACTACAAAAAGACACTTGCAGGTTGTGACAAAAAAAGGAGGCAGAGGTATCCAAAAGCCTGCTAACACTTAGTCGTTATAAGTGTTGTATTTTTGTAAATGTTTATTAGGAATGCAATGCAAAATTTTAGGCACAAAACTACTTTTGTTACCTTGGATAATGTCGTACCAATTCATGCAACTTTGTATCACACATTTTCTTTTATAAAATTACGTTATAGTCTCATACTATGACACATACTAACTTACACACCTCACCACTTCCTACATTAAAATCTCTAAAGTCTATTTACTCGTAGCTAAAAATGTAAAACAAAAAAAAAAAACAAAAAATAGCATATTTAGAGTTCCGTTTTTCTTTATGTATTTGAACATTTCGGTGCAGTAAAAAGGAATATATGTGTACAACACACATTTAGATATTAAGTCATAAAATGATAGGATCACCACTGAATGTCCCATTGAAACGATATACAGATGATAACATAGCATGCCAGTTCAGTGTCACGTGTCGGGTATTGAGGCTAGAGTGAGGTGTGATGCAATTTATGTGTCGCAAAATATGTCCACCCAGGTCACCTTCTTAAATTATTTAGATAACTTGTAAGACAAACAAAAATTTTTAACTCTCTTGGAACTTTTTAACTTGATTGTTGAATATTACAATAGTGGATCTAAATATATTTTTTGTATTTACATATTTCTGTTGTACATGACTACGTTTTTGCAAAATTTCTTAAATGTCTACATACAGTATTATTGAGCATAACAAAAAAATATATTTTTTTTTGTATATTTGATAGCCCTGATTAAAGAAATTTAATTGCGATATATTCAGAATAATAAAATCCACATGACCTTTACGGCTTGTGTGTACCGGTTTCAAATTTCCGCGTTTGATGCGCGGGATCAGCGGAATGATAAGAGCCAGAGCACTACTCTCAACAATAGCCACATGGTCTCTATTCACAGTGCGCTAAACTGGCATGCAATGTTTTTGTAAAACTCTTTTTCCTATAAGACTTTAAGCAGTGACCCTAGAATTTTATTTTTGCATAGTAAAGACCAATGCACGGACCTCATGATGCAATTTACGGATTCAGGTTGTATTTTCAGAGTTACAGCCATCTAAATAAGCAGTTTTCAGCCATTTCCAGATGCCCCAAAATCATTTTTCTAACAAGTATACTGAATTTTCAAAATGGGGCATCTGTAGTTTCAAGTGGGTGTTCTTTCCATAGATAACAACAATAAGAATAAGTTCAGCGGTTTCGCATAAAAGTGTTTTCGCGTGACACGCCACAACACCTTCCAACGGCTAAGTACACAGTAGCCTTAATTAATATGTACTCAGATTTGACAATTATGATGAAAAATAAAATAGTCCAAGTGTCCACAGCCACCCCCCGCTTACATTATTTTTATAAGTGTCTGTAATTTGCAATATTACAACTTCAGTATTCCTTAACATGTTGACTAACAAAAGCAAATAAATGAATGAATTAAAAATTTTAACACATCTACAATTCCTGATTGTTATCCTTATGTAGGATCTTGTCTATATTGTGACTCACAAAGAATTTTGTATAACATAGTACTGTTTAAGAGTGCATGGTAGATAAATAAATACTGAAAGCATCAATTGATTTTTACGCTTTTTTCGAAGCCAATATGGATAAAATACTCAATGACAATCCTAGATAATGGTATTAACCAACTTTATGAGTAAATATTTATACAGAATTACTAATTTGTTACACGTGATCTCTTGCGCCGCAGTTAAAAGCACGAGGTTCCGGCGTCAGAGATTGTGCCTCAGAAGTTGGTAACACTGGAAACAATTTTATTTAAAACGTTGGCTAAAACTATTGTCTAGGATTGCTATTGTTTAATTTTCACAAATTGGCTTCATGAAACCTACAGTTATAGACTAATGCTTTTAGCATTGAATTATGTACCACGCCTTGTTAAATGCACATGTTTATTACAGTGGTGAGGTGAAGGACGTAGACGAAGACGTACCAGGACGAGCTCAGTGGCCGGGGTAACCATGCCCGGCTGCACAAGGTCACGGATGTTGTTCTTGGTCTGCTGCTCCACCCAGGTGTTGATCTGGAGGCGGGCGGCCTCTGGGTCGGCGGCGAAGTTCACTCGCACCAGGTCGTCCTGGAAGAGCTGCAGCATACAGGCTCGCAGGTGCAGATTGCTGGAGGCGAACACGCGGGTAGGTGTGCGTAGCTCGTAGCTCTCCGAGCCGTTGGTGGCGCGCATGCTCTGGAAGAACTTCTCCAGCCGGTACGCCTGCATCGTGCTCAGCTTGTCCTGAAGATACATACACAACCTTGCACCTTCCGCCTCAATGGCAAACTATATAGTTAGGGGTCACTTTCCATTGAAAGTAGCTATGCTCACACACCAAGTCAAAGAAACGAGGTCCTCCCCATGAAAATTTTAGAATTTAAGGTGGATGGAGCGCCAAAACAGTGAATTTTCACAATTTTCGACATAACTTTTTCCCCTCGTTTACTATCGAAAATCAAGCATCGACAATCCGGAAATGATACTTTTGTACAACTTATTACATTACTGCATAGTTTCAGACTGTGTTATTTTTGGAGCAGTGATGGCAGAAAGGAAAAAGATAAATTTTTTTCTATCTGCCATCAGTGCTCCAAAAATAAGAAAGTATGTGACTATGTAACAAAGTAAGAAGGTGTACAAAAGTGTAATCTACAGATTGTCGAGCCTTGATTTTCTGTAATAAGGTAGGGGGAAAAGTTATGTCGAAAATTGTGAAAATTCACTGCTTTGGCGCTCCATTCCCCTTAAGATGCAAAATGGTTCTATTTAAGGCATTTTCTAAACGAAAAAACAGAACATACCACTTTAAAAATGTAATATTTTTAAGAATAAACTATACATAAAAGGTCACTGGGGAGCCCAAGCCTCCTACCTCACCCCCCCCCCCCCTTGGATCAGGCCATGCTATCCGGAGACACCCCGGTCATGGACGAAAACCATAAACATGGAAAAAAAATCTCGTATGAGGAGGGTACCCGACTGCTAGGGTATCGCACCCCGGGTGCTCATTCACTACTGGGCGCCCGTAGACATCTGCTTGTCCTGAAGGATGGCACAGAGTAGGCCCCTACAATGGAGGGGCGCTGAAATGAGAAATGCGGGGGAAACGGGAGACCTCCAAGAATACCCACCGACCAGCAACATCGTACGGCACTATTCCCACAACTACAAACATTGAGGACACAGGATATGAAAAATAAAATAAAATATTTTAGTAGTTGGTACTAGCCCTCTTATTTATACGTCTGACTTTGTTGAAGGCTAACATTAACAAAAAATTGATACTTTTTTTTTGTTTGTGAAATTACCAAAAATGGGTAATCAATTTTTGTTGAGGCATTTAAAGGCAAAGCCAGCACCTGTTTCCTTTCACCCAAATTGTTTACTTCTCTATATGTTTATGTAAAGATAGCTTCACAAATCTTTTTTAGGTCAGTGGCTATTTTGAATCTCAGGCATTGCCTCAGCTGCGACTAGGCGAGGAAGAAACTGCGGTGGTTCGCAATTGCCTTTAGCGGTTCGGGGATGAATGGACTTGATAACACCCAGTCCTGAACAAGGTGAGCTACTGTGCGAGACTCAGGTCTGGGACATTGGCTTGAGAAGGTCGTGTTGTTTACAAGCAGGCCTAGATGTTATGGTGAGGTCTGTTACTGGCAATGTGTTAGAAGACCTAGCTGGAGACATTTCTTGCTGACAACCTCCCGCCTGTCAACCAAGCCTGCTTCTGTACAACTCCCTCTCATGGTCAGGATCCCAGAGCTGAGTCCTGCACAATAACTGCAGATTTCCCTCCCCGGCAAGGTATCGAACCTAAGACCCTTGGTCTACCAGCTAGGAGCACAGACTACTCAGCCTAGCAAACAGCTTCGCAAGGACAGTAACTTACATAACTATTTTTCGTACTTTGAATTAATGTCTGATGGATCAATTAAATCTGTTGTATCGTTATTGCTATCCTTGACAAGGGGATCTTCAAAAGGGCTGACTTTATCGTAACAGCCTAAACGTAGCAAGACATACGGGTGCTGGCTATCACCGACCTTGAGCAAGAATATGGATTTAGTTCTATTAAATTACGAGGGACTAAGTCACCTCCCTATACATCTACAGATATGCCACTACTGCCTTCTGTTCATCATGATGAGGCACACATTGCTATAGGATCTTGCAGGCTCTTTTTTCAACACCCCGAAAACTATAAACAAAATAATTATTTTTATTTCATTATATTCTTTGGCGGCTTTCGCAGTGGATAAGAAGTAAAGACATAAAATTTGACTTTAAAATGCCATTATGGGAAAACTGGCTTAAGTTTTTCTGCTAAGAGGAAAATATTCTCCCAAGTAGCATCTACAAAACTAAATTTATTTCATACACATATAAACTTGCTATTTTTCACACAAGGGACAACGTCAGCATTGCCAACAGATGCGTGTTGGGAAGTGGCCATGGTCTGTACTAAAGAACTACCCTTACACTCATCAGCTGAGGCGGGACCCACCTGTCCGTCAGGAATGCGGAGGACCTGTCGTAGAGAGCGCTCAGTGTGGTTGGCGGCGCCGAAGTAGGGCAACAGCAGGGCGCTGTAGATGCTGGAAGGAGAGA
Source organism: Medauroidea extradentata (assembly GCA_003012365.1). Taxonomy (NCBI): domain Eukaryota; kingdom Metazoa; phylum Arthropoda; class Insecta; order Phasmatodea; family Phasmatidae; genus Medauroidea; species Medauroidea extradentata. The sequence continues at coordinate 25,370 of PNEQ01090954.1, forward strand.
AGAACATGTTGGCCTTGGAGAGCTTGCTGACGGTGCGCATCAAGTCGAGGCTGAAGGCCTGCTGTGCTGTAGAGAGGGCAGCCCGCGCTCCGGAGTCCCCGGGCTGGCGTGTGTCGTCCAGCGTGAGGCACTGTGCGGTGCCGGGGCGCGGGGCGGCAACCAGGGCGAGCAGCAGTCCTGCCAACATCGCCCCTAGCATCGTCGTCGTAGTCATCGCCTGAAACACAGCACACCACCCTCACGTCAGTAACACTCTCTACACTTCTATGCAGGAGTTCAATGACCGGCATGTGAGAATCCACTATCCTACGGACATTCAAGGTCGGTCTGTTCGTTCATTGGCTGCTGTCCCGGTGAGTAGCAGTTATTGGACACACGGGCCGTGTTCGATTTCAGTGCAACGTGCCCTTGATCACTTCCCCTTGAGCCCTAAGCCCTTGTTCCCTTCATGTGAATTCGGACGTAGGGCTCGAGAAGGGTAAGTGGCTCGTCCCCTTAGCTGACGGGGACATTCTAGGGTGCATATGAGCCCTTGTTGTTAATTTGAACAGCGGCGTGTGGGACGTCACTTCCGCGATGCACTTTTCAAGGGCTCGAAGCGTGAAAAGGGCCCTTAGACGGACAATTCGAACACTGCCATGGTCGGGGCTTGAGTATACTCAGGTAGGGGCCTGCCCAATCGTTTTATTACTTGGTGACAACCTAAATTTCACTATTCTGAACACACCAGAACACAAGCCTGTACGTGTTGTCACATACATACACGACCTCTTTGCAGAAATGGCAACTATAATATAGACTCATTCTCCGCACCAGACCACGACACTGGCGGACAACGGGATACGCTGAACGAGCTATTTGAAGTATATTATGTTGTATTTTGCATATCTGTTTGGATAGGAATGTGGATTCTAACATGCAGGCGACAGGGCCGAGTCTGAAAAAAAGGGGGTGCAAAGGAGGCATTTGCTCCGTGCCCCTCAGTCTAAAGGGCCTCACTTTTTAGATTAAAAACATTGACAATTATAATTTAAAATGAATAGGATTTTCTATAGCTCCCATTAAACCACGATGGTAGCCACAAATTTAAGTGGACATAATTCTTAAATAAGAATGAAGTATTCTGACATCCAGGCTATGAATTAAAGATGAGAATAGTTACTATAAATAACTTTACTTTTACAAGTACTTATTACTCAAAATTTTATTCGTGTGACACATTCATATATTTAGTACCATATTGTCAAGGTTGGTATATAGTGAGAACGCTATTTTCGTTAGTGCAAGCGTAGAGACTATCTACTGTCTCCCGCCTGGTTATGACAATGTAGCCAACATGTCAGGAATGTATGAGGTCCTACAAGTACATATTATCACGGCACCTAAAAAAGAACGGGGGCCTCAGATTTATGCTGCCCTAAGCCTCACATTCTCCTAAGTGCAGAAAAACATTGTCACTCTCCTTAAGGGGGATTGATCCCTGTTAGATCGGTTTTACGTTTTTTCTTATAAATCAGGGAATAGAGACATCGTTTTACTTTTTTCACGCTGACAAGGCATACTGTAGTTTATTGTTCATTCACTTTTTGGAATCCATATGGCATTGTTTCTGTTAATTTTGTGGCCTCTGTATAGTCGCACCTGTAAATAAGGCAATTTTTTTGTTTTCAGCTGTTTCCCGTTGCAAAATAATGAAGATATTATGGTTCCAACAATTACAGAAAATTGATTAAGTTTGTATCTATGCCCTGTCGTGACAAAAATTTTGATACATCGACTGGAACGGAAGTTATCGAGTAGAAACAAGATAAATCCAAGGTGGTAGGGATCAATACCCTTAAATAGCTGGTAGAAACAGCGTAAGCATCTGGAGGGGACGGTAGTTTCAGCGAAAAGATTTTTTGCAACAATTTGTCTCAGTGCCGTACGTGCGTACCAGCAGCCTCGGTCCATGGTAATTAGCAGCGCGTATTTGTGTACAAGCAGGCGTCGCTCATTTGACTGAGCCAATCAGAACAAGGTTACTACATCACACGTCTGTGATTAGAGGGCAGAACCCCAAGGCCCTGGCAGTTAAAAACAGCCAACCATTGACTGCCAAGCAGCAGGTACAGGTGTGCACGTACGCCACTGAAACAAACTGGAGCAAAATACTATTCCCCCGAAAACTACCACGTCCTAGGTATATTTTATGCATCCCTGATTTTCGCATCTACAGCATGCAAAATTTGGCGGTAACGATCTGGAATGTGCTGCATGTAATATTACTACTGTTTTAAATTCGAATGGCTGATTTACATAGGTCAATTTAATTCCGGTATTTATAGGCTGCTGCTTGCATTCCTTGAATATGCCCTTCACTCAGTAAGTGCCACTCGCCATCTAAACTGGCGCGCAGTGTACATGCTTGTTCCAAGGCCTTACATGTGCATCTGCCGCTCTAATTCGTTGTCAGTGATTATATATTTTAACTCTCACGCGTCTTGCAGTTCTACTGCTAGTCACAGACGTGTTTTGGCCGCAACAACATTAGTATTATTGACGGCACAGTCAAATGAGATACGTCTCTGCACAAAGACGCGTTGACAATGACTAGAGCCCACGATTTTTCGCGAAAATAATTCTGCAACAGTTTGTTTCAATGCCTTATGTGCACATATGAAGCTGTGCTTCATGGTTACTGGCAGACTGTATTATTGCACAGACGTGGCTCATTTGACTGTGCCAACAGGAACAAGGTTACTGCGACACCACACGTCTGTGATTTGCGGGTAGAACTCTAGACGCTGAGAGTTACAAACAATCAATCACTGACCACGAAGCAAACTTGCAGATGTGCACATAAGGCTTTGAAACAAACTACTGCAGAATTATTTTCGCGGAAAATCGTGGCCTCTACCAATAACAATGAAGCACAGCGGGAAAGGAGCACGTTAAGACATTGAAACAAAATCTGGTGCAAAAATCTTTTTCGAGAAAGTCAAGTGTCCGTAGTGTTTGTCTATATTGTGAGTTTCGTCAGTACGTTAAATATTAAATTGTTTACGGTCTCTAGAACCATAGTTAGGGATGATGGTTTATCGCGGGAATACTTGACTGTTTACTTGGTAACAACGTACGTCCAGCGTTCCAGAAGATTACTGGCTTTCATCTGTACATGGAGATGTTACCCTATTAGACTGAGCCAATAGAATCCCACTACTGTAATATTATGCCTGTTATTGCTCTGCAGACAGCTATGTTGTGTCAAACGTGCATCACCCAATCACGTGTGTTGAAATTAACCACATCGATTTCCAGGATATGTTGGCACAACACATTTCCGCGACATACCATAATCTCCAACCACGATATGTAAAAATACTCCAGTGCGTCTTAAACGAACTTGCCTTTGTTTTTTTTTCTTTGTCGCCTATTTGAGCACCATGTTTGGTCCTTGCCTGATTTTTTCGTTCTGTTTTTGATTGATTTTCATCATGTACGGAATATAGACGTATTTCGAAATTATTTTTAATACGGTATTGTTAACTACAGACATTTCTCGCTTCCTTGATTTGTTCCTTCGTTTTTGTGTTCATTTTATATAACTGTGGTTTTTTTTCTGCTACTCAGCAACTAGCAATGGCGTATGTAAAAAAACCACTACAGTTTGTCAAGTTGCTTGTACGCTTGACCCACGGTCTAAGTATAAGACAGTGATCTGAACTGTAGAAGATTTACGTGTGCAGCTCTGTCTCCAACTGAGAGGAAAAACGTAAAATGGATCACGGAAATATACAAACATTAAATTGTGTTGAATATTGTAATGTCTCTTCGCGCAGTCTATACGTTGTTTACCAACAGACATCAATCTTCTGAGATCGAGGGACCGTGCGTGCTTTTAACGACCGTGTTTCCGTACCTGGGTTTATGAAGAAACATGTCTGCAAGTACCCACTTGCCTACAGCCAAACCTTGTAACATAACACAACGATGGTCCAGTTCATAGCGGAAACAACTCAAAGTTCCCAGTTCTGAGTAAAATGCATGTAGAAAAATTTCCGTTTTGACAAATAATCTGTTAATTAGCGTATTTTCGTGGTGTTAATTTGAAGCAAAAGTACAGAGGCAACAATTTAAGGTGTTTTAAAATATTTATAGTTTGCCTTTATTGAAATTATCACACTTTTAATAAAATAAATACAACTCCTAGCTCTTCACTGACAGTCAGAATAAAGTGACGGATATTTATTTACAATACACAAACAGTGAGACAGATATAATTCTAGTAGCATTTTCTGTGTGACACGAAGCACATTGAAACAAAGTTAGGTTGTAAATCAACTAATAAAGTAGCCCCTTCCACCCTGCAAATAAACGTTCAGTCTCGCCTACGTCACATATCCGCTGAGGTTAAGTGGTAATGTTGTTGTTTAACTTACAACATGTTATTCGTTTACTTTTTTTCATTGTAAATTTGTTGAAAAATTTACAGTACAAAAATTCAGCCAATAAGTAATAACACGCACTCATAAAACGCGATGTTACTCTTTCAGAAACTGTATTGCCAATGTAACATAAATAAATTATTTTACCTTTTTATCAGACATTTGCGGTTTATAACATTCGGTTTATAACACTACAGCAGGTCGTATATTCATAACTATTTGTTTTAATTTTACAGTGTTAACACAAGCACAAATCAAAACTCGCAATTGCAAAGAATACTTAACTACAAATTATATCAGTTAACAGAAAAAATTAGCTTGCCATGAAAGACGATGTCATAGACAAAGAAGGACGACGTCATAAGCTAGGTTAGTTCACAGATACGTGGTTTATGCCAAACAAAAGCTATAAGTAATGTTTATGTCCGATTTGCAGAACCCTCTCAATTTCATGAAAAGGCATTTGTTACGAATATCTGAAGGAAAAATTATTTAGTGGTTTTCAACTTTCTTAAATTAATTAATGTCTTTGTATGTAAATGTTTTCGTTAATTTTGCGCGTACGTTAAAAAAATCAGTGTCAGAAATTTTGCAGAAAGTCAAGATAGTTATAAGCTGTTCATTCACGTTACCCGAAAATCTCATGTGAAATTACATTTATTTAAATAGAAAATCAACAAAACAACGAAACTCTAAACATTGATTAATGCAAGATCAAGGCGGTGTTTATTTCAACAAGTGGCTGAAAAGTAATTGTTTCAAGGCACAATATCACTATATTCACTTTCCGTTCAAACTGAAAACGCCTTTAAGACTTACTTTACAAAAGCTACACAAAAATTAACGCGCTCCGTCTTGACTCGCCTGTACCATGTGCGTGCACTCGCTGTTCTTGGCAATCTTGTACTTATTTTCCTTTAACAAGAAAGAAAAACTTTACGGATATTTTGTTCCAAAGCGACCTGTAAAACTATGGACGTAATTATATCATCACCACAGCCACGTCAGCATGTCAACCGTCCCTCAAGAATCCGATCAAAAGTCGTGGTGTAACAGACTCGAATACATTTTATTTACATGATGTAAACAAGGCACAAGTAACACGAACAAATCCGCGACTGTTGCGTGCGTGAAGATAACCTTCAAACTTTAAAAACCTGCTCGAGGAAAAGAAGCGCAGGTTCGAGAGCTTGCCGTCAAGGATAACAACCAACCAGAAGTCACAAAGTTATGACTAACTTTTCCCGCTGGCTTGTAATGCCTATCTTCCATCCGTACTTCATAAGAAATTGCGCAAAGTCTCCTAATAGCTCCCGAACGCTTATTTTGGACAGAGTACGACTTTCCTCGTTTAGTACAAAAACCTTCCTTCCTTTTGCAGTGGCGTACTTGGGATTTGTGTAAGGAGAGTCCACATTTGATCAAGAAACTCTTGTCACCCTTTTAAAGCGATGGGTTGAGGGTGAAGGGGTTCCTCAGGAGAGAAATTTGGATTTACTGTGCAAATAAGTACTTTATATGCAGGTTTATTATCTAAATTTAGAATATAAGTACCGTTTGCAGGAGTATTAAAACTATTATATTAATTATTTGAGGCTATGAGAAAGTCCGTAGAACCTCCTAGTCCCTCCTCCCTTCCCCCTCCACGAAATTCTGGCTGTTTGGACTTTTAGTCCGTCCTACACGAGGCGTAACATCCATACTGACAAGTGGTGAAAATACTGTAATAACGGAAAGATTAATTTTAACAAACCCTAAACTTAAAAAAATGCTCACTTTCCCATATCGCGATTAACAATCACCATATGAACTAAGCTTTTTCAAGCTCTGGTTAATTTTCTAATACGAGAGGCATGACAGGCTACTTTCCCTCCCCTTGTAACAAGTTTTATCGACGAAAGTAAGCACTTTCATGAACGGGGCTGTTCTAAAATGGCGAGGAGAGAAGAGTAGCCGGAGCTGTGACAGTGCGGCTGGTGGAGACTTGAACGCCCGCGCAAGCGACGAACCTCAGCGAGCCTCGCCAAGTGGGTCAGCTTCGTCAGCGCGTGAGTCACCACGGGCACTTTCACGCGTCTCCCACGCACTGTCGTCGTCACACCGCACGCACTTCGGCCCCACGTGTACACCGATATGTCGCTCTGTCGGCGCGGACCAGACACTCGCATGTTTCATCTGTAGAACCAGTGGCGGCTCGAGGGTTGTTGCCAGTTAGGACACAAGTTGCCGAGAACTGTACACTCGTGTGAACGTGCGGCCATACACCAATGACTAGAGATAGAACATGTCGCGAAAAGATGTTTGCACCACTTTGTTTCAGTACATTACGTGCGCACTTGCATCTCTGCTATGTGGTCAGTGATTGGAAGCCGTAACACCCAGCGTCTTGAGGTGAAACCCGCAAATAACAGACGTGATGTGTCGCAGTTATCCGTGTACTGATTGGCACAGTCAAATGAATAATAACTCTGCACATAAGACTCTTGTCGATAGCCATGACGTTGAACTGCAGGTGTGCACGTAAGGCGCTGAAACAAAGTGGGGCAAAAATCTTTTCACCAAAAATTCCTGTCCCTACCAATGACCATGAAATATCTACTGGCTACTTATTGTGTTGTGAGCAGTCAGTAATAAGGGGCACCTACATACCAGCGTGTCAGTGGCTGTAGCGCCAACTAGCGTACAACCATGTGACCTAACCTGGCAGCTACCTACGAGCCGCCACTGTGTAGAACCATCGATTTTTTTCGCGGAAATACTCCATAACATGCTGTAGTCGATAAAACTGCATTTCAGGTCAATATCCGTGATTAGTAGCACCGAGTTCCTACTAACGTGGGTTTTACCAATGTAATTTCTTTAAGAGGAAGATATTGCTACATTCATGGACTTTTGCATATTATGATGTCATAACATTTATTTTGGCTAAATTAATGGAACTTAATCCTAACTGCTTAATATAATACAAATTGATAGAATTTTACACATCATAAATCTTTTTTACCGTTACTGCTGTTGCAGATCTAATTGCAGTTAAAGAAATAAGAATTTTGTGGCTGGAACTATATCTGTAACAACAGTAACGGCAAGTAAAGATTTGGTGGTGTCTAAAATTCTATCAATATGTATTCTATTCCGCAGTTACGTTAAAGTTCCACAAATTTACCCAAAAAAAAAGTAGTCCCTAAACCACGGCCGTAGAAGAACAGGTCTGGACACTCGCCTGGATATTTGACCTCCTTGTTGTTTGGCTGTAGTTCACCAAGTTACCGAGAATATTGTGTTTTATTGGCGCTGATGTTACGGCGGTCGGACTAAACTCCGCCCACTTCCTTTCCGCTCAGATAAACAATTTATCAAAACGTATTTTTTATCAATTTATGAAATGCTTTCTTCGCTCACAAATTTAAGAAAAGGCTCCAGCAATATTTATTTACTTTATAAATTTAACAATGGAAAAAAGTGGACGGAGTTTGAGTTCGACCGTCCGGAAAACAGCGCCAAAAAGTACAACAATATCGGTAACTTGACGAACTACAGCCAAACAACAAGGGGGTCAAGCAAAATAGATTGTTAGATAGGCGAGTGTCCAGACCTGTTCTTCTACGGCCGTGCCCTAAACACAAAAATTCAATATGGCGTCGATCCCTCCCTCTTAAATCCTAAATGTAAGCATATACCAAACCGTTACGTAGAAATGTTTAAAATAGGTTTTACTATGAAGCCTGATTAAAAAAACTACGTAAAATTATATAACTTAAGATTTGAAAGAAAAAAAAATAGGTTTCATAGTAAAAGAACAATTTTCAATACATCTGGTACCTTGTCGGCTACTGTTCATTATTCATTCACAAAAACAGAAAAATCTGGGTGGACCTTTCTTGAGCGTTCGAAACCTAGAAGTGTGGAAGCGATAAGGACGACACAGTTTGTGCATCACGCCTCACCCTAACCTCTAGGCGCAAGCCTGTGAACAGACGTGCAGTCTCTTCGCCGACAACTCGTCTCAATGAGACATTACCCTTTCATGACGTATTATTAGTGATGAATGTGTATTGCACACGTCTATATCACAGACTATGTAGGACTACAGAAGTGAAATAGCCCGCAGGACGGCGAACTCAGTCACACACGCCAGCAAAATGGCTTCCCTGGCCAGCAACATAGCGGAAACGACTGCCGGCATTCAGAGTGAGGCAGCTACCCTGCTAGTCGGAAACCTGGCCAATAGGAAACATACAGGAGCCAAACATACACGGGGTTGGTATGAACAACCTCGGACAACCAATAAGCGGTGGAGTTCACCCGTAACAAACGAGCCGCCACGTCATTTCACATCTGTATTATTATTTAGTCTGTGTCTATACCTTAAAAAAGATTCTGCACGGCGATTTTAATACCTGAAAAGGACATAAGAAATCATATTTTTTTTCGGCCGCTACAAAATATGTTTCCGTGATGAGTGGTGAACATGAAATGGGTATCCACACGTGTGACGTACTTTTAATGATATTCCTGAGCAGGCAACACTTGTGCTCGATGAGCAATATTCTAATAATCTCATAACGGCCGAAGCTCTGCACGCCGCTCGGTGACCTGGACAGGCGGCCACCTCAAGAGCTTGAGCCCGAGTTTCTACATTTATTACTATTACTACTTTTTAAATCATAAACGGGGGCCAATATCGTAACATCGCTCAGCAACTTTGCTATGGCTTGGTTTTTAACAACGCACTTTGCTTTTGTCAAGGCAAACTACAGCATGACGGTAGCTAATTAGAAAATGATCAAAATTTCCTTTTAAATTAAAATAAGCTCAAATCTATATACCGTTTGTCTCGAAAAATTACCTTTCATAGAAAAACCACTTTGCTAGAAAGTTAGGCCATTAGAGCAATTCTGCGTTATCGGCTCTCGCTTGGGTTAAAAAAGTAATTCTCTCGAAAGTCGAGAAGTGGGTGGCACTGGCAAAGATTATATGACAACGATGTCACTGCAGCTTGCAAAGATTACACGATATATGAACATCTAATTACGATTTTAAAATTTAGTACGGGAAGATGTTAAGTAGTGACGTTATAGTGTCCTGACAAAAACATCTTTGTGTCATTGTTGTTTGGTGTCACAGTTTCAGAAAGTTTGTCACTCCTCCCATGTATACACGTCAAACGGAAGCGGTCGGTTAACGATCGACTGCGTCACGTGTACGATGTACGAACATCCGTGGACCGTTAGTTCTCGCGCAGGCGACAGAGCGGGCTAATCACCATCACAAACGCGCGTCCGGTTCATCGGCACTGTCGGGACTTCCGTCTGCTGGTCTCGATTTCCACCGGGCGCACGCATCAACGCTGAAGGTCCCGTCACTCACCCGAGCTACTGGGCCGCGACCTGTTGTCAGGTTCACTACCGGACATTGCGCTCCGACCAAGCTTGACGCATTGCTCAATGGGTCGTCGTGGTGTAGTGGTTACCAGTGCCGGTGGTGGTCGTGTTCCAAAGTATGCAATGTATAGAGACCCTGGTTTTTCGCGAAAATAATTTACCCCACTTTGTTTCCTTGCCTTACGTGCACAGCTGTAGTTTTGCTTCGTGGTCAGTGGTTGGATATTTTAACTGCCACGAGACTTGGTATTCTACCGGCAAATTACAGACGTGTGGTGTTGCAGGAACATTATGGTAATTGGCTCAGTCAAATGAGATCCGGCTCTTCACACAGACACGCTGCCAATATTCATGAATCAGAATTGCAGATGTGCACGTAAGGCACTGAAACAAAGTGGGACAAAATTCTTTTCGCGAAAAAAACAGGGACTCTAGCAATATAAACCACAACTATACACTTTGAGCATGTTGCCTCACTGTGTCTACTGGTCATATCCAATAAACATGTGTTGTGTAGACTGAGGTGTATTACTGGATAATATGTTCCTTGCCTCTTATATGCTACTGGAAGAAAGGTGTGTCTGCTCCTACAAGTCTAATGGTCTCACAGATAACTTAGTGTTGAGTATAGTCACTGCTTAGTACCGCATACCTTGGAACACAACCACTATACGCCACTAGTGGTTAGAACACTCGCCTCCCATTATCCCTAGCGGGGTCGCTCGAAGCCATCAAGTCAGCTTCTTCACAGACCACATCTCGAACCCAGCCATCAAAGAGATAAACTCCAGCCAATCAAGCCACCACCACAGACCCCATTGGTCCGACCAAGCACGTATCCTACGTACCACATACAGCGTAGTACGCAAATCTACTGCTCCAGTACCACGCTTAAGAGTGCGTGGTAGATAAATAAACGCTGAGAACATTACTTGATTGATTTCTACGATTTTTCCGAAGACAATATGGATAAAATACTCAATGACAATCCCAGATAACGATATTTGCCAACTTTATGAGTAAATATTTATCCACAATTACTAATTCATTACGCGTGATCTCTTGCGCCGCAGTTATATGCACGAGGTTCCGGCGTCAGAGATTGTGCCTCAGAAGTTCGTAACACTGAAAACAATTATGTTTAAAGCGTTGGCTAAAACTATTATCTGGGATTGCTATTGTTTAATTTTCTCAAATTGGCTTCAAGAAACCTACAGTTATAGATTAATGCTTTTAGCGTTGAATTATGTACCACCGGCGCCCTCTTAAAGAACTACGACAGTACTTTTTCAGCTTCCATCCTGAAAGTTCTTCCTCTGCAGTTTTCAGAGTGACATCATGTTTGCCGTTGTCTTAGCAGAGAGTTTCTCAGACCGTTGTCCAAGGACGAGGGCTAAATATTGGGCTGCATTTATTTTCAAAAATATCTACTTAATTTAAAGGCAAGTGATCATTGTCAGGAGGTGTATACATCGCCGGGACAACTGACGCCAGTTGAGTGTGTTATGCTATTACAAAATGTATCACAATAAAATGTTGAGACTTGAATTTAGCATTCCACTTAGATATAAATTAAGGGTGGACATGCCATCAAATACGCGTTCGTTGTTGTAAGGACCACATTTACTTAACGTCATTTATATTACATAACAGTGTGCAATACAATTTTGTCAATGACATTCTAAAGTTTGAAAGTCATAGTGGCAATACTTTTACAGTGAAATAATTAAAACATAAAGTATACTTCCAAATGCAGACATCAAAAAAAATTGTCTACTACATTTCGAATTACAACATAGATTTAATAATATTAACAGGATGCTACAAAACATTGCAGAAATATTTCCACGTTGACAGTCGTGAGACATCTGGAGAAGTCAATGAATATGTTGAACGTAACATCACATTTACAGTAAATACAAAATGCTCGCTATAGGCACGAGCGACGTCTGTTTCGAAATTTTATAAGTAAAACGGTGAAAATACGTGAAATTTCGTTTCGATTATCCCTCCATATCTATCGAACCAATCGAGATATCGTACTGCTCGTTCCTTAACATTAATATTTATGTAAATATCCAAAAAATAACATTTAAATATATTGTTTGGCACGTTCAATTGTTGTTTGCCCATGGAGGCATTAGTCTATGGAGTGGAAGCCTTTGAGCAAATTTGAAGCCGGCCAACAGACGAAGTTTAAAGACAGGGATAGAGCTATTGGTGGTAAAAACGTGTAATCATAGCATTGAGCTGAATGAAAATGTTTTAGTTTTTTGTTAACTACACATTATGGTGATAGTTTGTGCAGCTCTTGGCCTTACAAACAGATTCGATCGTTGCGGAGGATTATCTTTGTACAGGTAAGAAACTTTTATTTAAATTCATCAAGTTTATAAAGTACATACACACAGCGAGAGCTAATTAGGTTTTTTCTTTATATATATATATATATATATATATATATATGTATATATGAAGCAATTGTAAACTGTTGTGTACGATTCAAATAGAGAATTTGCGCGAATTTTGTAAAAAAAAAAAAAAATACATAAATACATTGCTTTCTGCTATTGTTTTGCCACCCAAAAGATGGCGACTCATGAAAAATAACGTCCTGCGCATGCGCAGTTCGAAAATGTTCGAAAATGATCGGCTTCACACGATTACCATTGAAATGTACGGCAGATGCCACTCCATGGTATTGCCAGATAGCAGGGCAATTTTTCTAACTCTTGTACAGCGTATTCCTTTACAGGTCATTTCGCATCTGTACGCTTCGCAGTTCTGTGGCGCCGCTCCGCCAGTAACCAGCAGGAAGGGTAGGGCCATGAAATGAACGCGACGGTGCAGCGATGCGGTCAAGTTTGTCGGGAAAACCAGACTCCTCTTCCTGTCTGCCTGGCCACAGCGCTAGTCGTCTTGGAACGATAAACGTTCATCTTGTTTCTGCAACCAGTGTTTCGGTGCCAAATACCGGCACTGACGTTCGCTCGTAGCTAACATTTAACACCAAAAGTCGCATCCGGGTTATTACTGCAACCGTAAGTGTTACTTATGCTCCATTTAAGGGCTTGTTCCCGAGTTTTTTTTTTCAGACTGGTGCCAATAACTCAAATATTTTTTAACCGAAAGTTTTGAAAAAATTTGAGTCAATGTGCAATCACACGATGCACACAATACAGTGGACGCGTTTTTTTAATAATGTACCATTCGCCAGCAAAAAAAAAAAAATAATTTCCTTCATTTTTGCTTATTTTCACGATGAAAAACGTGGTACTTTGGGTAATCTAAAAACCGTTCAGTATAATTCTACAAACAAATTCAGCTACATATTATAACATATAAGTGTCAAAACTGTGCAGAGAAATTTTGATATGAGTATTAGGTAGCAATAAAAAAAATGTTTTCGAAACCACTGCAAAACTCCGTAACAAGGCCTTAATATAAGTTTGGATAAATGTGACAGCAACTTAACGGCAATAATTTGTAATATTTTGTGATTTGTGGCCCTACGCAAGGCAAACTTTGCAGTACAAATTCTGAAATAAACATCCCAGGTTCATTTTAGAGCTATAAATATCTTGCGATGTGTAACAAATCACAAAATATTAAAAATTATTGTCCACAAGTTGCTGTCAAGTTTATCCAAACTTACAGGAAACAGTATACCGCGACACAAAACAAGTGCTACATAAATTAGTGCCGAATACGTTCACTGAAATAAGTGGAAATTTTAACGCGAACATGGAAAACAGAGAAATCTTTGAAAACAGCTTTTTCCACACCTTTTCGGGCTCAACAGTTTGCGCGAAGCTACAAAACTACAGTGCCATTATGTTTGCCCATAAAGTTGACAGAAAATATTGTCTAGGTTTTATTTTTTCCTGTGTCGGTTTCCGAATTCCTGAAAACAGACTACAAAAAACATTACCAACATAACCGTCAGATACGTGCACTTGTTCGTGAGGTATATCGGCATTAAAGGTGTGTTGTTGTTAAGCTGCGTTATGTGTAATATGAGTGGATTACAAGTTTCCCCGTGTAACTATGTTATTACTACTGTAGATGTCCTTACCAGGGAGGTCTTTCTGCCTAATCCTGTATAGTTACAGGAACTTTAGCCAACACGTATATTATTATAGGAACTATCACTATTAAAGGAACTATAGCCAACACATATATCTACGACTACCTTTCGGTAGAGCAATTTTTCTGGTCTCTCCCAGAAGAAGTAAACGGAAGTGTTGAGAAATCGTAGGTTTCTTTCTAAATTCTATTTCCTTTTTGTATTCTTTGACTCATAACCGAACACACTAGAACGTTTAAACGTGGGTTTGCATTTTGTACATTGCCCTTACAAATTATTTTTTATTTAAGTGCATAGATAAATTTCCAAGGAAGTAGAATACATGGGAATCTTTATTCAAGGATATCCCCCGAGCTGTCTATAAATGACAGCATCACAAGGAAAACGTTAGTTAGTTCAAGTTAGTGAAGCAACTTCGCGCGGTTAATGTTGGAAGCAGAGGAAACAGTCGACTGAATAAATGACTGACAAGGTCGATAATAAAGCGTAGTATGTGCCAGTGAACGGCCTTTCATTTTGTGAATAAATCTCGTCACGGTGTTTCCAGTTCTGATTCATACTTGTGCTGTACGCTAGTTGCCGTGTAGAGGTGATTCATCGGGTAAGGTTACTGGACAAGAAGGGCAACTACACAGGAAGAACGCGAACTGTACTACAAACATCACGATGTGATTCATTGAGGAAAACTGAGTGAAACGTATATGACCCTAAGTAAACGTTAGAGTGATACGAGGTCTTGAAAATTGAGGTTTTAAAGTGTATTTTACACATTACCCTTTTGTAATAGCACCGAGTATAGGAACAAATGAGGAGAAACTTTAAAAACCAGACTTGTCCACATTATCCAGTTTTACAGGAAAGCTAAGAAACTGATATGTTGGGACACAAACGAAAATTAAATATGGCAGATTTGCTATTTGTGCTATTTGAACGTTCAAATTATGGTGAGTAATATCAAATATGTAGGTATAATTAGAGTTGATGGTGTAACGCGAAAATGGTATGTGTCAACACACCCTTGAAAACACTGTAGTTTCTTGCAACATAATTATATGATTGGGTGATACACTTCTGACACAACGTATCTGTCTGCAGACCAATAACAGGTAGGGACTGGAAAATTTCGCGAATTCAATTACCTATAGGTAGAGCCACGATTTTATGGCGAAAAGATTTTTGCAACATCTGGTTTCGATGCGTCATGTGCACACCTGCAGCTCTGCTACATCGTCTGTGGTTGGATGATTTTACTCTCACTTGCCTTGGCAAATTATAGACGCACACACTCACAATAATCTTATTCTGATTGGTGCAGTAAAATGAGAAACGTGTCTGAACAACCATACGCTGCCAATAACCTTGAAACAGAACTGCCGATGTGCACGAGAGACACTGAAACAAAGTGGGGCAAAAATCTTTTCGCGACAAAATCGTAGCCCTACCTATAGGCTAGACTCCATTGTACAATGCATACTCACGCCCCGTCTATTATAGTTAATTGTCTGCTGTTCTTATGAGTAGCAGCTAGTGGACAAATAGTCGTGGCCTGAGTATGCATAGTACAATGGATTCTAACCTACAGTTCATTGAATTCGCGAAATCTTCCAGTCCCTAGTAATAGGCATCAAATATTACAACAGAGGGATTCTTATTGGCTTTGTCGAATAGGGAAACAGCTCTACGTACAAGCGAAAACCAGTAAATCTTTTCATACGCTCAACTACGTTGAAAACCAGTAAACAGTTAAATTTTTCTGTGATAAACTATCAGTCCATCGTCTCTAAACATAATTCGTTACTGAAGAAAAAATATCGTATCTAGTTCCGAAAGAATATAATGGACATGTCCAGCTTTAAAGGTAGTAGACTTTTCAGAGGCCGCATTTCGTAACTCTACGCCATCCAACGGATAGAAGCTGTTGTGTCTTGGTTTTGAATGCACAATTTCAGTGGTTCGGACATCTTCGGTTTTGAACGAAAACAACAATTTTCGCCTGATTCTAATAGTGAAATGCATTTTTTTTTAAATTAAATCTCACTTCTTATTCTTGTGTGTTAGCCTTGTATAGAAAATGTGTTTAACTCATTTTCGGGTTTTTTGAGAAAATGTTTGATTTTCAAAGTTTGCTCCTCAAATAACCACAGACTGCAAAACACGTGAATGATGTAAAACCCCACTAAAAATACACGCACCAATTTCCTACAGTACTGTTCACAACCTGCATATATTGCTGACAATTGTCGGTAAGAAAGTTCCATGCAGTAAGGTGTTCTATGCCGTTATTTTCACTGTGGCAAAGGAAGTAGAATTGGATGTTTGCTTACTCTTCCGTTGAGTTTATCCGTAACGTAAACCAATATTCGGAGATACTTAACACAAAGTACCCTAGTTTCTGATATATTACAAGCATAAAAACCTGAATTTGCTGCCACGGAAATTAAACGGGGATTCAGAGTTAAATAAAGTATTTCTCAATGTATAAACTTGTAGATAACTTTCAAACGGTAAGTTTTCTATGTGAAACGCCATACGGAAAAGCCACAATATTTATTTTGATTTATTTAGCACTTCCCGTTATTTTTATAACATTGTTCTGTATTCAGCTAGCCCAGGACGATAGTAACCTCTTACATTACCAAAGAAATTATACTATAAAGCGGCCGCTTCGTGTTCATTCTATTCAGTCCGGTAGGTGTTTAAAGTAAATGTTTCAATTCGGATACCAGAGGGCCGCGATGGCCGAATGGTCAGACTATCACATCCCATCAAGGCGATCCGGGTTCGATTCCCGGCGAGGTCGGTCCCCGGATTTTCGCACGTGGGAATCGTGCCGGAAGATGCTGTTGGTCGGTATTATCGGGGATCTCCTTTCATTCCGGCACTGCTTCATCTCCATCTCCAACTCGTGTCACGGCGCTAAAGACCTCGGTGTTGAGCGCTGGCAAAATCTCTCACTCACTCAATCCAGATTCCACAATCCAGTTCACCTCGTCGACTGGACTGAGTCACTGCACTCCTACTTCAGTCCAGCCCGAGTGTGTTTACAGTAACATTTCTATCAGGATTCCTCAGTCCAGCTACAAGTTGATCGACAGAATCAAACGATGTCATTAACAATCGATTACAATGGACAGTTATCACGTCACTCTTCGGCCGGGATATTGCGACAGAAGGTGTTGGTAGCTAGGGATGCGTCAATCTACTCGGAGTGGCGGGAGAGCGGCGGAAAGTGATGTCAAGTACAGCTGAGGTATCCGGGTCAAGCTTTCTCCCGGCAGGTAGACGGCCAGGGACTGAGTCCTCTGACGTAGTAGTGTGAGGAGAAGAAGTGGGGTTACAACGTGGGCCGTGCTTGCTGACGTCTCTGGGAAGATGCCTCATACCTCTCTTCTACCTGGGGATGCCTCCCCACGTCAAACCCCCGCCGCCCCAAGCTGTCGCAACCATGCGGGCCTGGACCTTCATCCGTGAGAGCGATTAGGTCGACCTTCCCACGTGTGTCGCACGACATTCTCGCCATTGCGACACACGCACGGGCCGGTCACGTGCACATCCAGACGCCCTCTAGCATCAGGCCAGTCGTTCCTGTTCCTCCCCTGCATCGGTGTCCTTAGCTATGTATTTTTATAGGGTAGATAAATAAAGGCTGAAAACATCAATTAATTCCTACGCTTTTTTCGTAGCCGATATGGATGAAATATTCAATGACAATCCTAGATAATGGTATTTGCAAACTCAGAATTACTGATACGTTACGCACGATCTCTTGCGCCGCAGTTAAATGCATGAGGTTTCGGCGTCAGAGATTGTGCTTCAGAAGTTCGTAACACTGGAAACAATTTTGTTTAAAACGTTAGCAAAAACTGTCTAGGATTTCTATCGTTTAATTTTCCCAAATTGGTTTCAAGAAACCTACAGTTATAGATTAATGCTTTTAGCGTTGAATTATGTACCACGTCCTCTTAAGTACTTTATTATTTGATAACAATGAATTACATTACCAAATACAACATTGTAGCTATGTATAAATAACCAATACATTAGAATTATCACATGGAAATTTACATAGTGCAACAAAGGAAAAATAACAAAAATAATAAATGAAGTTACTGAGGGTACTGAGCCCCCACCTCCTTTTCTTGTCACCCTGCAAACGGAGCCGTTGAATGTCATACCAGCACTCAAGTACGAGTAGAAACTGGAAAATTACGTGGTTTCATTAGAGGACAACTTAAATACCTGGCACCCTTGATGCTGAAAAATCACCCACTTGCTTGCTCCATAAAATTTGCTACAATTCGGAGGTGTATGATCTACTAACGAAATAGTTTTACGCTTAGTACACCTGGACCATATTTTCAATCTATAGGCACTCAGAAGCGAATGGTTTGTAAAAGAACGCCTTATTGGAGAAACGACAAAGTAGGAAAACGCCCACGATGATTAATAATACTATCAATGATAATAATAAAGCTTTATTTGACGCGGTTAAAACACTGAACCTTGACAATACCACACAAATAATGCAGCTGAACAGGTTAAATTTCATAATACTAAGATACGACCATGTACTCATGTAGCATAGTAAACTAAACAGGTTCGACAGAAACACGAATATCAAGTACTAGGTTATAAATTAAACATAACACCACACAAAATATTTATGAATACATGCATAATCATTACAATACCAACAGTCTCCATTCTGTCGGTGTTTGCGATATCATGTCGGGGATATGTGTATCGGGGGAGAAGATCTGACCAAGGACATGGAAGGAATCCTACCGGTACTAATATGCCTCGAGTGATTTAATAAAACCTAAATCATGGTGGCCGGGGCCAGGAAGTCAACTCGGGTGTTTTATCACATCTCCGTCTGACTCGAGAGGTACAAATAATGAAGGATATCCAATTAATCAAAATAATGTTACAAGTTTGAAGAGCACAAACTTTATATGTGGGCAATTCCCATGAATTCTTTGGGATAGAGGTCTATAATTACAAATAAAAGAGTTAAATTAAGTACTGGATTTAATAGCTCACAAAGCTACGAAATACACAAAACAGTAATCAACTAGAACTCTCACAACACAATTAGTTATGCACACAATTACTCCTGTGTCACAGACACGTTAATTAACTTTGACAATTAAAGCACAAGAAAAGTCTACTAA
>PNEQ01090955.1:0-17605 GCA_003012365.1 Medauroidea extradentata
AAGCTTTTTTGTTTGTTTGTTATAAGTTATTACGGTAATTCACAGCATAATTTTTGGTAGGTATTGAGTGAAACCTCACTCACTATTATTTTTGTTTTTATTTTCTGTAAAACCGATGAATGATTTTTGAAAGCAAAAAAGTTACATCGAAATATAACTCGACGATGCAATTAACAGGGATACCGAGCGATTTTTTTTTCTTCAAAGTATTCGTAAGCAACACGTGTCTAGTAATGGCTGAGCCCAAATTGAATATTTGAAACATACAGCCAGACAAAGTTTCGTAAGTTTACCCGATGGTTCGTAGCAGTTAAAAAAATATTTTACTAGGAAGTACAAGTACATTGCATTTTCGCTCGAACCGCAGTGACCCATATTTTTTCCACCTTTTATGTCTGTAATGATTCGAACCGGAATGTGCAGCTAGAAATTTGACCTATGTTGTATTTTAGTATGAGAAAACGCTATTTTTTAAAACCAAAGTTTTAAGACTCAAATAGTACATAATCGTATTTAGGCTTTCTGTGGGAAATGCTGTAATTTGTACACACTTGAGGGAAGCAAGTGGGTTTTACGGCCTTTTAACAACTAAGGTCTTAAGAACCGATGGGGGTGGTGATGTGAGGAGCAGCGCCGGAATGAAACGGGAGAACCCCGAGAAAACCCGCCGACCAGCACGATTTCCACTTGCGAAAAATCTGAAGTGACCCGGCCGAGAATTGAACCCGGATCGCCTAGGTGGAAGGCGAGCTATCTAACCGCTCGGCCGTCGTGGCCTCCTGTACACGTTTGAGTTGGTAACTAAACAGTCTTTGATATATTGTTACTGGATTCATAATCAAGTAATCCCGAATATGTTTAAATTTTATACACAAAATTGAAATTCACTCCTACACATAACTAGTTTGCAGCACATATTGATGGGCTAACATGCAAACACGAATGGATTATCGAGCGAATACACTTGGGTGTCACTAGGCGCGTGCCAGGAGGCTCTGCCTGGCTCTGGTCGTGCTACTGCAGGTAGTCCCGAGCTTGGGTGAGGGGTGTCTTGACGGGATGAGGAAGGGGGAAAAGAAGGCGAGAGCCATTAGGACGGGACAGTGGTACACTCACACCTAAAACATTGTTGCTTAGCAATACGTAGACTTTCAAGCTGGTAATATCACCTTAAAGCGGCCGCCTACCTCACGCTTCAAATGCGTTGCAGCGTGTTGGTAAACAGTTTTTTTTTTTTTTTTTTTTTTTACGAAAATATTCCACGTGTGCCCGCTGTGCCAACTTCAAACAAGGTCGGAACCTCATTGTTAAGACGCCATACTCATTAAAAAAATACTGTTTCTAAGCCCTCCAAAATGGCTAAGACGGACTTTTCAGACTTCCGTACTTCAAAATGTTCTAACCAGATGAACGTGAAACTCAGGTTGCTACCTGCACTGGACATAGTTGCAGACTTTCCACCAATAAAGTTATATGATCACCGCTCAGTGTCCCATAGTAAAAACAGTTCGGCGGGAACCTAGCACGCTAGTTCAGCGCTTGACTCGTTGAGGCGTCGCGGCATTTGATGCACTTCTAGGTCGATCGTACTGCTTCGTCGCTTCTGAACCTCTCACGCGCGGGTAGGTGGCGCCCTAGTGCGCGGTCTACCGCAATTTTCATCACCATTTTTTTTTAACCAGATATTTTTTTTTTCTTATTTTAGACACAAAATGTGACTAAATTTGGCTCTTAAAAAAATGTTTTATCTCCCATAGTTTTCGCGTAATGGCTTGTTAAAATGTCATATTTTGCATGTTCCCGTTTTAAGGACTACACTAAAACCAACTGATATACCAAACTAAAAAAAAATCACAGTGGATATAGATTGCGGGCTACAATGTCATGCTCATAAAAATATAGAATAAAAATTATTTGAATAAAAAAAAATGCTAAAACTGAAAAGAAAAATTTAAAAAATGCAATAGTCCTTAAAACGGAAACATGCAGAATATGACTTTAACAAGCCATTACGCGAAAACTAGGAGAGATAAAAAAAATTTCATAAGAGCCAAATTTAGTCACATTTTGTGTCTAAAATAAGGGAAAAAAATATCTGGCACAAATAAAAAATAAAAATATTGTGATGAAAATTGTGGTAGACCGCGCCCTTAACATCTAAGTCTTCAGTGCTGGCAACGGTCTGCACGAAATGTGCGAAGCAGGGTAACGTCCGGGTTCGGACCTGGTAGTACTGTACGATACTGGGCAGGTGCGTGGGTCTCGGTATTCGAGGGCGGAGCGCGCCACGTCTTTTGACGGCACCGCCCCTCAGGAAGCCGACTGCCTACCTGCCACAACACTGCGCTTGTCCATGAATATGTAAGAGCATTGTTCGTGCAGGCCCTGCTGTGCTAACGAACCTCTCCGCGGGAGAAAAAAACGACAAATATCACGAACCAAAGCGTGCCCTGTCATTATCTCTCGTTTCCTCCTTTGCCAAA
Source organism: Medauroidea extradentata (assembly GCA_003012365.1). Classification (NCBI taxonomy): domain Eukaryota; kingdom Metazoa; phylum Arthropoda; class Insecta; order Phasmatodea; family Phasmatidae; genus Medauroidea; species Medauroidea extradentata. Next base: position 2,484 of record PNEQ01090955.1, read on the forward strand.
ATCGGCAACCGATTGCAACGGTCGCAGATTCTCTTCAGGTTCGCCCGGTGAAATTTCTGACCCCTGAGTAAACGAGAGACTCTCTTATTCTTGCTCCCTAGTTATTTTAAAAACAAACAAGACAATCTTCTATTCCTCGGAAACGTGTGCGGTACATATGAGGTGCGCAGAGCAGAAGTGGTGCAAGTCCAAAATGGGATAATTCCATTTAAGTCCACAACATGGCATCCTCTTTTCAGTACCAGAGTTAGGTAGGTTCATAGTTCACCCATTACCGTGTAGGGTGAAGCACTTTACTACTGCTGTGACAATGTCCTGCCATTTTTCAGTGCAGTAGTGAAGTACTGTGAAAGATGGGAGTTGAACAGTTGAGTGTTACTTATGTGTGTACCATTCACAAAAATACAACCATTTTGTTTATACACCCATTACATTTTACGTTTTTACAAAGGCCAGTTTATCTCCCGACAAAATTTGTGTACTGACACCACTTCTGCTCTGTATGCCTCAATAAAAAATACACGCAATTAGTTGAAAATCGCATGCATCTTTCGTGTCACCGTATTTGGCAAAACATTATGGCAGTTTACGCCGTGTACGATTTGAGGATGGTTGTGTGTAGTTAATACTTAATATCCCAAATGTTGAGTCTAAATGGGACGTGGTTATGCAAAAAGGAACTAACTCACAAAGTAACTTATTGTAAGAAAATCTTACCATGTAGAAGGTCCAAAATATGTCCTCATAAAAGAACAAGCGTAACCTCATAATATCTAAAGAAAATAAGAACCCAGAAAAAGAGGTTTATACAAGGTTTCGATAGACACAGTAAATTTTGACATTGAATATCTCAGTTCCAATTAAATGTGGGTTGGATCTATTTGGCATGATTACGACCAATTCACATTTTACACACAAAAAAACTAGTAAAACTGTTCAAGAATCACGTTCTTTCACAGTATCACTGTAAAAATTTTCACACAGAATATATATGTATATTTTTTTTTCGGTTTTGCCTCTAAAACTGATTAAATGGGAAACTATTCATAGGGACAGGAAAATTTCGCGAATTCAATTACATGTCGGCTAGAATCCATTGTCCAATGCATACTCATGCCTCGTCTATTCGTTCATTGTCTGTTGTTCCACTGAGTAGCAGTTAGTTGACTAATAGTTGGGGCTTGAGTATGCATAGGATATTTGATTCTAGCAAAATACATTTTTATAACTGTCGTCTCTTTTTTTTTACTATAGAAGAGTCGTTTGAATGGGAGTTTTCTTTTGTTAGATAAATATATTAGTGATGATTTCAACAGTTTCGAATAAAACAGAAAATGACGTAGCAATGTGAATTAAAATTAAAATGAAACATTTTCTCGGTGTTTGTGTGTGCATAGCCATGCATCACTTTAATTGAATATTTTATGTTGGACCTCAGCATTCATCTTCGCAAACGCACTGAAAAAAAACTACGACAGAGTCGCCAACTGTCTGTAGAGGCGAGGAAACGTGTGATCCGTACGGCTGGATCGTCCTTAACGTCGCTTCTAACAAACCAACTCATTATTAGTTCGGTATCATAAGGAGTACGAAGGGAAATTTTTAAAATGGTTAAAAAATAAAACATTTTCGACGCCTAAAATAACGATTTCTATGTATGTTTACTAACAAAGTGTTCAATGTAAAGCGAAATAGACTTCGACGCTTGTCACATTTTTAAAAAAATGTTCTGTATAGTTACAAAAAAAAAGTAGTTAATAACTTGGTTACTAAAATATCTTGGTGACACTACAGACACAAATAAACTGAAAGTTTTCGAAAATAATTTGCAAATGTACTGAAATAATGCTGCGTTTGTTTATTCATTTTCAAGTTCTTGTCAAATTGATGAATAGTTTCAGTGTGACGAATTTTTTTGCGAACTAGTGCAAACATTTCCTTACTAATGTTTCTGTATTCTGTTTCGCATAACTTCAGTAAAATTTGACAGTTGAGAGAAAACTAATTTTTAAGTACTGTGTGTGTTTTATGCTGTCGGTAGACATGTTCGGTTCAAAAAGGAACTTTGTCCATTCTACCGTACGTACTTTACATTTAGGCTTGTACTGTGGTTACAAAATACTAACAGTAATTTCCCGGAAAATATCTACCAACATTTACTGTAGTTATACAAAACAGGGTATATCGTGTGTAATCGTCTCGAACGATCTCTGTGACGTAGGGACGTAGAGGTCGATAAAAATGAAATGTAGGTCTTATTCAAGGGCGTTCAAATGGGGAAAAATCATAAGTTAATGTTTGTATTAAATGCATTTAGATTTGTAGACATTACTTGGTCGTACATTTTCCTCTTACGACAAATTTTCTCCGTAATGGTACTTGGAGTAAAAATTTGCACACTTTTAGTTCTTATAAGCAGCAAAAATCAATGTTTTAAATTAAAATCAATTACAAAATATTTTTGTATTTAAAAAAATCGATAAAAGAGGCAACAAATAAAAATGGTGCCTTACAGAAAATCAGAGAATCCACACAAGACAAACAGACAAGTAAACAACCAAAATGACTGTTTGCAACTGGTAAACACACACAGTTTGGCAATGTAAATAACACTGTAACAGTGAACAGTAGAACAATGAATACAGCACTTGACCACAGTTGCTTTGTTATTTGTATTTTTTGTTTTCCTAAAGGTGTCTGTGTTTATGCTGTGTCGTCTACAACCAGCTATTTTGTCGTTCGTTTTGTCTTGTCTGTTTGTTGTTGAAATTATTATTTTTGCCTGTTTCGCTCTTACTGACGGCATTCCTTTTGTGAAATAATCTGAGTTATATACTTTTTCCTTAGGCCTGCGTCTGATTTTCACTACACAAACGCGTCACGAGTTCCACTCATTGATAACCGTGGCAAATAATCACACTCAACAATCTACCAGCCCGTTCATGTTACGCATCTGCCATAAATCATATTGATATTTTGAAAATAGACATTGCGGGCATACGATTTAGATAAATAAATTAAAAAATATCGTATTTTATAGAACCAATCTTTTTAGTAGACGATAGACAAAATTATAGTAAACTAAATCACAATATTTTGAGAGAACCACGCGTTGATTTAACGTGAACTATTTCGCCATGTTTAACTGTACAAAAGTTTGGCTTTGTAAATGGTTCAAAAGAAGTTCATTGCTCCGCCAAGTTGTTTGCTCATAAAGTCAATGAAATTCCTTTGCAGAAAAAATCTTAAAATTATTAAAATTTACTTCATTTATGGCAATTAAAAAATAAACAAAATGACTTTGTTGTGTGCTTTTAAATATTTTAGCATATTACCCATATAATATACCAATTCAATGTAATTTATTTTATTTGAGTACGTCACTTATTTTTTATTTTTTTTTTTTTGTTATTCCTATGTTACCGTAACTTACAAATTCTGACTTTGACATGCCGCTATGGGAAAACTACGAGAGATAAAATTTTTTACAAGTGAAAAATGTAGTCACAAGTAACGTTTATAAAACGAACACTATGTCCTACAGGTATAAAATTATATAAAATATGCCAGGCGTTTTCCTACCTGAAGTTGAAGACAAATTCACGGCCCGGGAAACAGGCCTTGTCGCTCTCTGCGCCGCGCCGCGCCGTGACCAGACGCTCCAACAAACAGTAGAATGGGGCCAAACGTCCTTCACGGATTTCCTTGCTCAACTAAACCCTCACTTTGCCGGGAAAGAGCTCTCGTGTTACAATCGCGAACCACGTGATTTCATGGCATTACGAGGTGGGGAAATTCCCCTCCTTTCTTTTCCGATTCCCGGCGGGCTCGGTCCCCGGATTATCGCATGTGGGAATCGTGCCGGGCGATGCCGCTGGTCGGCGGGTTTTCTCGGGGATCTCCCGCTTCGCTCGCCTATTCATTCCGGCGCTGCTTCGTACTCACCTCTATGTAGAGCTGTTATGATTAGAGCCTCGCCTGGAGGACGGGCTAGCGACGACGGCAGTGCAATCAGGTCAGTAGTTGCACAAGACAAGGGCCTCAGCGATTCTCCCCACCGGCACTGAAGTGTGTCAATATAACGCATTGTATCGGGGGAATCGGGGTCTGTCTCCTTCAAGCCTTCCAGCCGTCACCACCTCGCCAGGATGGTCCTGGGTCGAGACCCACGACGTGCCGCCGTTCGTCGATAGCCGACACTATCATCATCAGCCTCCGGCATCATGCTAACGGTGAGCTCTAAGGTGTCCAAAGGGTCACCCATCATAGAGTAGAACAAATAATTATTTAAACAGCCGCTCCCCTCCTATCTAAATTATGTAGTACAACCGTGTAGTATTTTGTAACTAACTAATGTAGAGTAAAGCCACATAATTATAAGTATATTACATATATCATTTAACCGTAACCCTCACGCTTAACTTAACCACTTAAATAGTTTCAGAATTAAAGTGCCTACCTCTGGCTACAGCCACCCAACCTCTACAAATAACATGTAAAACCTACTAAAATAATAGTTTTACAACAGAGCGCTGACCAAAACCTATTGACTTCACTTCCTTTTCCGACTTCGAAGAAACCGCACATTTTAATTTTAAAATTGACTTAATATTTCGACAGCAAAGTCGTTAGCGTGGCGATTACTCACACATTTACACAAGGACAATAAATAGGAGAGGAATAAGCCATTTCCTATTTTAAGGAGCCATCGTCAGTTTTCGCCTGGAGCGATTTCGAAAATAAACATGGGAAACAGAAATTTACAATAGCTGGAGCCGGGAGTCGAACTCCAGTCCTTCCGAGTACAAATCCAACGTTTTACCGCTGTGCCATCTTGCTCGGTTTTATTTGACCTAGACATAAGAATGTGGGGCTCATAAATGTAAGCTGAAAACACAATTCAAACCTATGAATTATTAAAAATCAATATTAAAAATAACTACAGAACAACACCTCTACATAACGATCTTCGCCAGCTTAATGAACACACATTTACTTAGAATGATGTATTTTAACAGTGATCTCTTGAGCTGAAATTAAATGTATTACAAGATTTCCGCGGCACAGATAGTTCTTCATAAAAACGTTATACGAGAATACATTTTACTAAGAAAAATGGCAGAAACTATCATCTAAGATTGCTGTCTTTTAATTTTTGTAAACTGGCTTCGAGAAACATACGGTTTATATTTTCCTCACAAGAAAAGGTATGCATGTTTGCTTGCTTAGGTGTCGCCTAGCGCCCGCCATGGAGGCAGAAACATGCGAGGACCAAACGTATTATTTTGGATAATATTGCGGTGGCCTATTCGAGAATCTTCTTTGGCTATTATTATTGGCATAAGTATTTTAAGTTCCCTATTCAGAGAAAAACATTCGAAAGTAATTACACTGACCTCTGCGCGAATCTGATAACCACAACAGTTCGTAGTCAATTTACTGTTTGCGATTTTCAATTTTTTTATTTGCGTTGAAATGGAGGGAATAGCTGTTAGCTTTTGGAGCAAAGATTCAATTTGTTAAGGTTCAAATGTATGGTTTTTCTGAGCTATGTGGAGATAATTTTGGAGTGTTTTACTTGTCATTTGAACACTGTAAAAATTTTTCTCCGTCGATTTACGGAATTTCCGGTAAAAATTTATCCAGATACCTCCGTGAATTCACGGAAACTTATTTCCGTATCGAACAGAAGTTTCCGTAAAACAGTTTCATCACACGGAACTGAGCCATACTTACATGTCTATAATGCTACAATTGCATTTATACAGATTTGCAGATTTACCGGTGATGTTATTAAAATCTATCCGTGATATTTACAGCTCTCTAACCCATACATTTTCGATTTTTTTCCGTGTAAGTGTCCGCAGCAGAATTATGAATATATTACGAATGATTCCGTAGTGTATATTTACTATCAATATTTCCGTATTTTACTTTTACGGACACTATTTCCGTTTATTAACGGTACATTTCCGTTAAAATTTATAACGGTGTACATGAGAGTATTTCAAGTGGTACCGAATGCCAGTGGAATTTTTAGTATGTTACTAAGTAGTACTAAACAACAGTTGCTAAAAACTCTCACAAACATTAGGTAGCACTGTTAAAAATAATTTTCGTTGTTTTACGGAGAATTGCTGGTAAAAAATTATCCAGAAGTGTCCGTTAATTTACAGAAGGCAACTAGCTCCAGTTATGGAAACTCGCATATTTATGTGACATCTTTAGGATGCAAGCGCAATAATGAGTTCGGTTATTTATTTAGTTTCTTCTCGCAGTTTGACATATGTTTAATAAATGAAACATAATTATGTATAGCTGTGTTACAAAATAATGTTTCTGTTAATTAAACAGACGTTTCCGTAAGATTGTCCGTAAATTCACGGAAATTTTTAACAGTGAACTTAGGTATATTCTGCGTGTAATTATTGGCTTGACAAGCCATGATTATAGTCAACATTACAATTAGATCCTCCAAGACTGTGTATTTAATCATGATACTGTGTGTCCTGATGACCAGAGTGATATAACGGCATCGTATGGGCAAGTGGTGGGATGTAAGTTGTAAAGGAATGTAATGTAATACGCATTTACCACCTAAAACGTTTACGTTTCTTTACAGTCTGGCCTAGTCAGGATTGGTTTTGCAGTGTTATTCTTTACATGTTTCCAGCATTGGAGTGGCAGATATTTTGGTTTATTTAAATCTCTCATATTGTAATACTTATTCAAGAGTACCGTAGGTACCAGACTATGGAGTTTTAACTTTTGCGCTAGCTAATTTTCGATAAACTACCCTACACAGCTATCACTTGGATTTTTGCTGCATGTCTACGCGTGGAGAGGTTTCATAGTAATCTGGGTTAATCAGAATAATGTTACTATGATCTATGATCTGCTGATAAACCCTATATGCTCGTAGGCATCCAGTCCTTGGAACGGATATATGTTATAAAAGTTTTTAACACAACCGATCATGCAGTAATTACGCAAAAATAAGATGTTCCTACATCGTTAAAATTTCAGCACAAGGTATGTTGATTAATACTACTTCAAAACGAAACACGTTAATCGACGTCGATAGAATTTTCGAAGCAATTACATGAAAACTGAAAAATGGTAATCTTAATTAACAGTTGTTTCCAAATATGGGTAGAAGCTCTTTGACGAAGTGATGAGATTCTGGTGAAATTTTCCTGACGTCGAAAATTTATACATTTGATCCCGGTCTCAAAGTGGGCGAAGTACGTTTTCTAGGATGATTATAGATTTAATTTGAAGTAGCTCAAATTTACGTCGTTCACCTCGTGAAGTAGTTCGTCGAGACTCTTGTTTTACCGCAGAAATACGAGTTCTAATAATAATAAAGTTCCGTATCGTCTGTTTTACAGTGTACCTTCAGTGGCGAAACGTGAAGTGTTGTAGGGCAAGCGGTGATAAGCAGTGACTGTACAGAACTCTCAGTTGCCCGTGGAATCATTTGTCTGTTAAGAGGCAGGTAAACTCCTCAACCAGTAGCCTCAGCAACACAACTGTGTGACCTGCTCAAAGTGAAGTGTATAGTCGAATCTTTCACTGCTTGCCTTGGAACACGTCCACGCTTCGCCATTGGTTAGTCTAGAGCACCACTCTCCTGCCACCAAGGCGATTCGGGGTCGAGTCCTGTCATGATGTGACTCAGACCTTTGAATATATATTCAAAGCTCAGACTGTCTAATGTGGGAGTCGGGCCTGACGATGCCGTTGTTTCGACGGGTTTTCCAGAGAATCTCCTGATTAACCATTCTGTAATTCTGGAGCTGTTTCATATTCACCTCATACCCCCTTCATAAGCGCTGAAGTACCAGCCGAGCTCCTCGCGCTTAGCAACGAGTATATATATGATGAGTGAGCTAGAGTTAGCCTTATATAAAATACGGGGCTGCGGTTTTGAGAGAAATACCTCTTCGTACTTCGGTTTCACACTAAGCTCTGTATGTCTTACGTCGCATTTCAATTAGTTCAGTGGTCTAATTGCATCCGTCAGATTAAAGACAAGTTGTAAGGTTTCTCGAGTAATTTTTATTTCATTATTCCGTTTTGTCGATGGAAATATTGGAAATGTTTGTATAGGCGGTTCACGGTAAAGTAAGCACTCTTGAAGAACATCTGGTCTGAAACAGTAATTTAAAAATAGTATATATTGTGACCTCAGACGTTCATTTTTTAATATTGTATAATCTTTTTACTTTGACTGTTACGTATGTGTATTTGTTTATGTTAAGAATTAGCAGGAAAGTATAAATAAAACGAAACAAAAAAAAAACACATGTATCTCACTTAGTCCTTTAATCCGCTCTCAACCGGGCCTGACAGATATGGTTTAGTATGCGGACGTTGCGCTCCGAACTTGGCGACCCTCCAAATAAAGTAGTTACTTTTCAAATACTTTCTTTACTCTTGCCAGTGCATGTGTTCACACCCAATTTTTTTTTTCTATTCGCGTGCCAGTCCCGAGTCCTTGGTGGGTATTAATTTTTTCGTAAGTACATACATGCATAATACAACGAGCCGACAGTATGAAGACGCACGATCTAACCACGTTTTCCGGAATCTAACCGGCTTCTTTGGCAGAACCTGCCCTCTTGTTCCTGAACCCGAAGGTATACCAGGAGTAACATTCAGATGATACTGCTAGTGGGTTTTGTCGCGTCCACCAGTCAGTCTTTCTTTGTAAGCCAGGGCTCAACATAGCTATAGACTGCCGTAATAGTACTGTGTACTGGTTTCAAATTTCCGCGTTTGACGCACGGGAACAGCTGTGCGATAGTAGCCAGAGCATCACTCTCGACGATAGACACATGGTCTCTATTCGCAGCGCTAAACTGGCGTGCAATGTTTTCGTAGAACTCATTTTCCTATGGGACTTAAGCGGTGACCTTGTAATTTTATGTTTGCATAGTATGAAGTAAAGACCAATGCACGCACCTCATTTAGCAATTTACTGTTTCAGGTCGTATTTTCAGAGTTACAGCAGTCTAAAAAAACCCCGTTTTAGCCATTTCCAAAGGCCCAAAAATCATGTTACTAATAAGCATACTGAATTTTCAAAAATTGGCATACGTAGTTTCAAGTGGGTGTTCTTTTCATAGATAACAACAATAATAATAAGTTCGGCGATCCTATAATTTCATTTGAGGAAAGTATGACGCAAATTGAACGAATGCTTCTGTAATTTTTACTTCACGTACCACGTAGATATTTTTCTAGTAAGAGCAGTCTGAAACGACAGTTAAGCCATTTCGAGGGGCACAATATACATTTTTATAACTGTCGGGGGTTTTTTTTTTACTATAGAAGAGTCGTTTGAAGGGAGTTTTCTTTTATTATATTAGTGATGATTTCAACAGTTTCGAGTAAAACAGAACACTATCGACGCGCTTCACAACAGTTCGTGCGTTTTATAAGCGGCTGCACTACTGAAAACTTAAGTATTTGACTGTAGGATAGCTTTCAATACGTGGCTTCTTATAGTATCGAACACTACGGAGTAGGCAAATTTCAAGTCAATCAGTCTTCACTTTACGTTTTCGATAAACTGAAAACCTAAAGTCAAATATAAAAGATGGCCGTTTGCAGAGAACTAACATGTACGTTTGTTACTGTAAAAGGTATTTTATTTCTAACTACAGTAAGCGAGTTTGACTTTGGGGCACTTTTGTAGACTTACAATTTTTATTTTCCACACTTGTTAACTAAGAGATAATATTAAATAAATGTCATGTGGTTATTTAATATTCGGAAATACTCGCAAGTAAATTTATTTATTCAGGGTTACCATATATGAGAAAAATAATTTTTGTTATGTCCCAAAGTCAACCCACGTATCCAAATTAACCCATTCTTACGGTAATTTTACTTTGCAATACTAAAATTTCATTAAAAATGAAAATAATATATTTGTCTCAAATGATTGAAAGTGTCTGAAACGCCTCAAGCAATCGTGCGCATGCTGAAATGCCACTTGTTCATGTCGGTATCATTGAGCTCGTTTACAGCTGTTGGCCTGAAAACTTTCATTCCAAGATCCTTCGTCATGTGTCTTGGCATTGTGGTTTGACGTATGCCATCACTGTCCGGGAATATCTCGATGCGGTTTTCGAAACAGGTGGATAGGATGTGGATCAGCACATATGCTTCCGCCTCCGGAATGGCCTCCCAGGAGCCCCGATCTGTAGCGATCCTTGTTTTTCGCGAAAATAATTTTGCCTCGCTTTGTTTCCGTGCCTAAAGTCGCGTATCGACTTTGCGAGGCAGCCTCGCAAAGTCGATACCCGGTTGCCACGCGAGGCAGTGCTCGTGTTGGCTCGGGCGAGGCTGCCTCGGGACGAGCCGACTGGAGTCGGTTTTAGTGCCGTGCTCTTCTCAAAAGCGAAATTAACACATGTGTCTGAGTAATCACATTTCTTTCGTGCATTTTTCATTGCTTCAACGAAATGGAACAAACATTTTAAATGTTATGCACACCGCCACAGCACAGTAGAGGGGTGACAAGACTTTGGAACATCATGTATGTATGAGATCGATGGACTCCGACACTGTTTGTCCGATCACCGTGAAATTTGGCACATACATACATTTTTAATGGAGAAGGTTTTGGGGCTATCCAGTTTACTCTAACTTGCCACTAGAGGGCGTTGCAGCGCTCCATACCTATCTTCTTATGACGTACAAGGCATGAAAAAAAAAAAAGGGGGGTGATTAAAAATTCTACCAACATCCATTTTTATATATCCACTGGCTGGACACAAAGGTTCTGCTAGTTCCTAGTTACGGTATTTGCGTGAACTCTCTTTACTACCTAATTTACTAGTGAATTAATTTTATTAGGATTGCGGCTGGCTGCATAGTCTAAATGTAACCGGTGAGCGTAAAACAAAAAATTGTTCCGGCGCGTAACGGTTGACGGTCGCGGGCAGGGGACAGGCAAAGTAGTCGGAGTCTCCCTGTAGCGGTACAGCGTGGAGCGAAGCCGCCCTGAATGCAAATAAGGCGACACCATTCGGGGACGGTCTCCGCACAAGGTACCCGGAGCGCGCCGCATTCCGAGCCAGGCATTTCCCGTTCCTCCGCAGCTTCTTCGCGTCTCCCCACACCTCGACCTTGCGGCAACAACCCGCGACGACGACGACGACGACGCCATCTTGCCAGCCGGGCCCATTACCCAGCCTCGCTACGCGCCGCACATACTGCTACCCTGCTTAAGAGTTATTTGGACCTTAGCTTTTTTTTACGTTTGAGGCTCGGGAACTGAGAAGGCGATGAGCAGACTACTTTAATACGTGCGTTAAGCACTGCCTCAGTACTAAGCTACCGTACATTGTTTTCGTAGAAAGTGTTTTTCGACGGGACTTTTAAGGCCACGATCTTTCATTTATTTCAAACAATTACAAATAACTCTAATATTTTTTAACCAAATGCTTTGAAAAAATTTGAGACTGTGTACAGTCATACGATACATAATTTCGGCAGAGCGTTTTTCAAACTAATGTAGGCCTATCGTTTGATAGCAAAACTACTTTGCTTCATTCTGGCTTACTTTGACAACAAAATGTGTGATATTTCAGGGGTGAAAATCTAAAAATCCGTTTGGTGTATTGTAACAGAAAAATTTACCTACAAGCTATGATATATAAGTGTTAAAACTGTAAGATGAATTTTTGATGTATGTATTAATTTGCGTTTAAAATAATATTTTCGAAACCACTGCAAAACTAAAGAGCGAGGCGCGGTAACCTATTATTTTATTTGTAGAAAGTACGTGTTAAAATCCAACGCAGGTCTCTATTAATTTGTTTTACGATTACGGTTGATATTTTTCCAGCTACGTCGATGTCAAAAAGCCATTTTTACCACTTTTGAGGATCTGGAAGTCATATTTTTAATAAGCGGACGGTATTTTTAAAACGACAGGGACGTAGTTTAAAGTATGTCTTCTTTTCGTAGATCAAAGCACGTTTAACGGTTAAACATAAAAAAACGCTTTTAGTATCATGCTGAAGCACAGCTCATGCGCCAGGTCCAAGTAGTCTTCACTAAGGGCGTATGCATGCAGAAAGGGCGGGGGGGGGGGGCACTCCCCATGACCTTCTATGTATAGGCTATCCTTAAAGTACTAAAAAAAAATTTGGGTTATTTAATTATTTGTTTTGGAAACGCCTTAAATATCACAATTTTCCACCTTATGTGGGAGTCATAGACAATTCTATTGTGTTTTCAGATTTTGAGTCATAACGTTTATTCAAGTTGTATTATCAAAATGTTCTCTTCGATATGGCATAGGATATATTCTTAGTAAACTGCTTAACATAACTAATAATGGAATCTTTCTTTAATTTGTCATGCAGAATCATTGCAAGAGAATTCGTAAAAAGTTAACCTATAAATCTCTAGCAAAGTTTCTGCATGACAAATAATGAAGGGTTCCATTTTTATTTATGTTAAGCAGTTTACCAAGAATGTATCCTATGCTTTGTCGAAGAGAACCTTTTGATAATACAATTCGAATAAATGTCATGACTAAAAAACTGACAATACAATAAATTGTCTGACACTCCCCCTTAAAACTACATTTTACCGGGGAAGTGCCCCCGGACCCACCTTCTTCGACTCGTGCTGTGGGCATATCTACTTTTTAAGGAATGCCTCCACCCAAAAATCCTACTGCCGGTTCCACACCTGCGCTATAAAAAAACTTCCTAAAATGTTTAGGAAGTTATTAATCCAGACGCAGAATGGGAGAATCACCATACTTCCTATAGCCATATGCATAAAATAGTTCACTGATACAGCAATTTAAAGTTTGAAATGTTACTCACTAAACGAAAAAGAATCCAACATTTTGAGTGAGCCAAAGTAACCGCAGAGGGCGAAATTCACCAAAGTATACGGCATGACTGCGGTCTTAGAATTACAGGTCTGGACACTAGCCTATCAACCAATTCTATTGAGTTGTCCCCTTTATGACTGAAAGAGCCGCTAGCATAATAGTGTTGTTCTTAACAGTGCAATATAGCGACGTACTAACAGTACTCCTGACGACTGCAATACGAAATTGCTACTTGTAGTTCCATTTAGGCAATAACAGCCATAGAGAAACAGGTCTGGACACTTGGGTTGAAAATTGACCCTGTTATGACTGATTGGTGCCACTGGCACTCTGGGGTTGTTTTAGCATTGTGTAAATGTATCTACAAGGAGCAAGCACGTGTCGGAGCTGCTAGGAGAACTGCTAGTACGACGCTATATTGCAATGTTAAAACAACACTTCATTGCTAGTGGCGCTTTCAGTCATAAAGGGGTAAACTAAATAGCATTGTTAGATATGCTAGTGTCCAGACCTGTAATTCTAAGACCGTGCTAGACACTAATACACCGGACAGCTCTATGCAGATCCTAAGAGATAACTTGTGAAAAATAACCCAGTGGTATCAGGTGAAACGAACACATATTTTGATATAATTTTTGTATAATTATTGTATTTCATTATTTTAACATGTTTGATTTAATTTTTATGTATTTATCGTTTTGCTATTTTTTATTTTCTCCGTGCAACGAAAGTATTTTCCCCATAGATAAAATGTTTCTAGAATTTTTATGTTGGCAGCGTACAAACTAAATCAATTGAATGTAGGGTGCTGTTGTCTGGTGGTTTGACGTGATAACACAATCAAGAGTTCTCGCCAATGCGCTCTAGCTGTCCGATATTGGTTTATAGTGTATTTGCTTTCAGTCATACAGGGGTCAACTCATTGATAAATAGGCTAGTGTCAGACCTGCAGTTTTAAGACAAAATTACTAGTGGCACCAATGAGTCATATGAGAATAAATTTTTAACGCTAGAGCCCAGACCTGTTCCTCTATGGTGCCGTGTCCCGTGGCAGTTGGCGTTTCAAGGTTGGCTTGGGTTCACACCAGAGGGTAAATTATCTGTTAAAATGACTCGTTCGGCGATGCTATTCATTTCCTCTTGGTGACCACCTCCCCTGGGGCGGTGTACGGGGTCAGGGGTAAGTGGGTGCATACAACCCCCCCCCCCCCTTTTTTTTTAGGCAGACACGATTGCCCGAGTTAGCAAGGCGCGCGAGAGCGAAGATGTCTTCATTTATCCACCTCCCTGCCATCCCGCATAATTTTTCAATTACGCTATGCTAATACCCTCGTTGACTGCGGCGCGTTTCGCAAACAATGGCGGCCCGCCGCGGGGGTTGAGGAGGAAAGAAGGAGGACTTCCAAGGCCATTTCGTCTGGGTCACACACGCGGCTGCCGAGCGGAACAACGGCTCCTTCTGCGAATTGAGGATGATAACAAGTACAGAAGATGACATGTAAATTAAGATATTGTTTTGAGAGTGCGTAGTAGATAAAGAAACGCTGAAAACATAAATTGATTTCTACGTTTTTTTCGAAGCCAATATGGATAAAATACTCAATGACAATCCTAGATAATGGTATTTTCCAACTTTATGAGTAAATATTTATCCAGAATTACTAATTCGTTACGCGTGATCTCTTGCGCCGCAGTTAAATGCACGAGGTTCCGGTGTCAGACATTGTGCCTCAGAAGTTCGTAACACTGGAAACAATCCTGTTTAAAACGTTGGCTAAAACTATTGTCTAGGATTGCCATTGTTTAATTTTCGCAAATTGGCTTCAAGAAACCTCGAGTGATAGATTAATGCTTTAAGCGCCCTCTTAAGGGGCCTCCCTAATAGGCTTCGTTTGTGTCTGTGAGGCAGGAGTGGTAAGGTTGCCGTTGACAGACGTACGTAATGCATTATCGCCTCTCCGTGCAAGTTACTCAGCTGGTGTGAAGTGCTTTACTAGTATCCGCTTCTCTATGGGACCTTAAGGGCGTTCAAGTGGGGAAAAATTCATAATTTTTTATTTGTATAAAATAGTGTTAGTTTTGTAGACATTACTGAAGAGTACATTTACCTCTAACGAAAAAAAATTAGCTCAGCCAGTTTTCCCGTAATGTCACTTCAAAGTCAAAATTTGCATAATTTTACTTCATACAAAACTTGAAAACCAGTAAATATAATGAAATGGAAAAAATCTCATCAAAACTACACGTCGCCGTC
>PNEQ01090956.1:0-17605 GCA_003012365.1 Medauroidea extradentata
ATACATGCGTACTGTACAAATGTTTGTTAACTCTTTACAGGCACCTTATTTCAGGACAGACATTTACATCACTTGCCTTCGAATTCTACCGAGGTATATCCACAGTCAGCAATATTGTTGCAGATACTGCAAAAAAATATGGTCTGTGCTAGTATTACTTTCTTCCGGATTTTATAAACCCCTGGCAGAACATAAACTGCATCAGCTTCATAGGTGTCACATTCGCCGTCAATGATGTCCTTGTAGAATTTAAGAGCTTCATTATCACGTCACATGTCACAAAAGTGCTTTTTCAGCAGTGAATCTACATCGTTGAGTTTCTCTGTTTTCACCTTAACCCTAATTGGTATTTGCTGTGGGATGATGTGGTTGACAGACCTGTCCTTCTTTAAAGTAGTTCAATATTCTGCTGTGTCCGTGAGGTAGTGAGTTTCCCTTTTGACTCATATGACGACCTATCTATTCACTCCTTCCCTCTTCTTTAGGCGACGTCTCTTGGAAGGAGCAAACTTGAAATTAAGTTGGCCTGTACTTCGTACCACTGTTTCAACTGCGTCCTTTCAATTAAGTACAGCAACATCGTCCCCAATGCTTTTGACAGTATTAAAGGAGTCAAATATTTCTTTGTATTCTAATGTTGATGCAATTGCATCTTTCTTTCTAATGACCTCGACGCGTCCAAAGACTCTATCGGGAGGTATAAACGAATGCCCAATGACAGGGAACGTGAGCAATTTGTTTACGAGTTATTAAGTTATGCAATGATACGCATGCATACAGTTTTGGAACAAAACATGGTGATAGTTCATGTATGAAGTTTTGGAGCAAAGCCTCGTATTAAATACCAAGTTTTGGAACAAACAAAGGATTTCGTACCTCAATTCAAGCGCAAAATAAACATTTCTGACGCAAAATGTTTGTTTCATATGATGGAGGGGTACCATAACTACCCACTTCCATAGCTAACTCATTTTTTTTTCCCATTTCTGTACTTATCAAGTTTTGGAACTCACCTCCTCATATGTACTAAACGTACTGTTCGTTATTACTTACTTGTTATTAAATTATCTTTACTCACCTCAAAAATGTGAGTAAACATTCTTTCACACCAACAGCTCTACGGTTGGTGGTATCCTCAGTGTATTTTTGTTTCCATGATATACATTAGTTTATCGAAAGTGTCAATTTCAATTTTGTAATAGGACTGAAACTTTTCGGGGTGCAGAAATCAATTTTACGAAACTAAGTATGGGCTACGATTATCTGCATTATTGAAATATGGATAAACCCAAACCATCAGTATTCTTCTCCTTCTTCGTCTCCTGGCAACCACTGCTAACAGAAGCATAGCATCATCGTCGGATGACATCCTGAACACAACTGATGACGATACCACGCAACCTTCGATGCGTCTTCCTGCTAATGCTACTCCGGTGTGAAAGCTATGCTACGTAACACATGGGTGTTGCATATAGCACATGTGATGTGATGTCTGGAAGCAAGTAGCACGTCGCATGCTACTTCGGTGTGAATAATGCCTTAAAACATCTAATCACTCAGCATGAAGCAGAGTGATGGTGTGTACGTAAGGTATTGAAACACTCGGTACAAATATCTTCTCGTGAAAATCTGGGATACCTATGTTTATTGTGATACTGGCTATCGTCTGTAGGTGAAACAGTTGTCCTATGTGACAAAGCGGATGGAAAATATGCTAGTGTATTTTTTGACGGCTGTGATAGGTCTATTAACATGTTAGTCGTGTGGGGAAGTAATCACGAAATCATGCATGTCGCAAGGAACAAACAAAGGTATGTTGGCTGTTGACATTGTCGTGATAAATTATAGGCACGGGTCGTGTCAAGTATGACTGTATTATTCATACGCAGTATTTTGTTTGACGTCACGTGGAAGTGATATGAGCTGGGTAGTGTTTGTAGAGTAATGAGGTGTGAGTAGCGGTGGATGATCAAACGGGCAGAAAGAGGGGAAGGGATAGTTTAGAGCAGGGAGGTGGACGGAAATACAACGTGCAGCTGGCGGTCAAGGACGGCCACACGACGGCACGTTTACGCCGCCACCAGTTTCAAACAGAGACGGGCATCTGCTTCGGCACCCCCCTCGCACCCTTCACCACACATACCCCTGAGCGTTTCCTGTTCCCTCATGAGGAAGACTGACACGGCCATCAGTTGGCTAGAATGTCGCTCATCTTAAAACGAGGGGGCGGGGGTTCATGCTAAATTTTTATTGTTTAATCATTTTTACAATTTCACTAGATAAAGAGTTTGATATGCAGATGTGCATTGTCACTGTGTTTTACAGTAATGAATATTTTCCAGCTTTCATAATTTTTATATAATAGCATGTCGAACACAAAATTAACAAAAACGGTTTAATGCAAAAAAAACTAACTTGCAAAATTAAAATAATTCACACTGAAGATCAGTAAATTAGACTACTTAAAGAAACGTATAAGAAACAGCACTGAATATTATTTCCATTTTCGAAAAATTACTGAATTTGAACTGAAACATTGCTGATCTTTCGCAATTTCTTTTTCATATACAATATTGAATTAATTTTATTATATATCTTGACGTGGTCCGCGACACTGTTCTTTAGTGTGAATTTTCTAATTTCTGTAAGTCAGTTAGTTTTCCATTTCAGCTTAAAACGGTTTTATGCGAATTTGGGCTTTGGCATGCCACTATACAAAACCTATGAAAGCTAGAAAATTTTCGTAGCTGTAAAAATCTGTCGTAATGTATGTCTACAAAACAAACATTTTGACTTACAAATACACAAATTATTAAAAAAATTATAATATTGTGTGAGATCCCCCCTTAATTTCCTTCAGACTTCTAACACATCATTATTTGCCTATTCTGACAACACCTGCTTTGCGTAAAACTATTTATATATGTCGCTCGGGATAAAGTGAGCATTAAAATTTAACTTTTGGAAAATATCACTTGCCGTTACTGCATGTAATTTAACATAAACTATAGTTGCCTTACTGCTTGTGTGGTTGGCAGCGAAATTACGAAATATGGTTCCGTTTACTTCACTATTTAAAAGTAACAATACTGAAACAAAATCAACCGAAATCGACATAACTGTATTTTATATAATTAATAAACTTTTCTTTGTCAAACTGTATCGATTCCTTCTGACTGCATAATTTATCTTACACGGGCAAACATCAAGTGACGTGACCAGAGAAGTTAGACATTTCCCGTCGTTAGCCGTTACACGCGGAAAGATACGAATTGTCTGAAAATAGAACTTTAACTGGTCTTTTTTGAGTGTTCGCTTTGTCCCTAACTGCCTATACGTACCTCATGCAGGAGGCCTGTTTCATCACACGGCTGTTTGTCCACGTTTATTACGTCAAACTATTGATATGTTCAATGTCTGCGCTGCCAAACGAATGCCTGTTCAAATGTGTGATACGCATAAGAGCCAAAATTTGCTCAACACTTATCTGTGAAATTTTTTTGCATGGTGTAATTCGACCGGATGTCTTTTCCGCCAAACGCTTGTTTATTAGCGCTGAAGTTGTTTTTCAGTTTCATCTTCGTTGTTCCGTACTTTCTTAAATCTGTGTAGTCCTAAGAAGTCATCCAGTTTCGCGTGTTGTCTGATCTCCGTCAAGTAATTGTCGATGCTTTCTACTGTGTGTTCAAGAGTCTTTTCATTTGTCTTGGTTAATTCATTTGGTTTTACATTCTGATTTTACTTCTTTCTTTGTACTTTATTTTACTTAAATCCCTGTGGGGTTTATTGTATTTGCATACATATGTTCTGACTCCGTCTAATCTAAACTGGTTTTTCGTTGTTTTGTTTTCTCTCACCTGGGTTTCTGAGACGACAAAGTACTGCGACAATTAGAGACTTGATAAACGTGATTTTTCTTTTAGGCGCATGCTAGAACTTCACTTACGCAGGTGGCATCTGACATATCTGACAGGTTGTGGATGGCTGTAGGCAAATAACAAAGGTGTACCTATATCTATACCCAGCAATTTGTCAGCACCGTGTTAGCGAGCAGGCAGTGAGCAGATATCTGCCTGCGTGAAGTATTCCTGAGGCCCAGCCTACATGTCAACGAACCGGTGAGTTTTACCTGTCCTTAGCAATGACGTGCACAGAGAAAATGTTT
This sequence comes from Medauroidea extradentata, assembly GCA_003012365.1. Taxonomy (NCBI): domain Eukaryota; kingdom Metazoa; phylum Arthropoda; class Insecta; order Phasmatodea; family Phasmatidae; genus Medauroidea; species Medauroidea extradentata. The sequence continues at coordinate 4,166 of PNEQ01090956.1, forward strand.
GCTACAGTTCCCGTACATTTGTTTCTATATGTCGAAATAAATATGTATTTTATCAAACATCATTACTGTTGGCTGAAAAATCCGAGAAACACGTAAAAAAATTGACTGGATTCAGTTTCTTGGACGTACTCCATCGCAAATTGAATGACTGTCAAAGAAAACTAAACAAATGAAAGAAAACCATAAAATAAGCAGATTATGCTTAGTCAGCAAGATACATACCCAACATGAAATTCCAAAATGGAATCGGGTCAAATAAAAACAAGGAACAAACCGATAATAAATGAAAATAATAGCAAATAAAATAAAAAAACCAGGTAACATGCGACACAACGATGAGATGAAACAAAAACACAGTGTTGTGTATGTATCTTGCTGACTTAGCATACTCTGCTTATTTTATGGTTTTCTTTTATTTGTTAAGTTTTCTTTGACAGTCATTCAATTTGCAATGGAGTACGTCCAAGAAACTGAATCCAGTCATGCACTCCCATTGCAAAGTTCTTTCAAAGATCACATAAATTTTTTTTTGCGTAACAAAATGCATGTTTAGCAGCACTAAGCCCTCCTGTCGAGGAAACAAAATAGGCGTAGATTCTATACGTTTGGTTGAGTCAGCGTTTACACGGTTGTTTCTTCATATTCTAACATATATACGGTTGGCTATACCACAAACTTTTAACTCTGAGAACGTTTACGATTCTGTTCAAAGTCATTCTCTTACATTACAAGAGTCCTTCAAACAAATAACACTGATGTATTGTGTATTACTTGTTCAACTTTCTCGCAATGGTGTTGTATATTTTTTGTTAATTTTATGGTCTTTCTGTTTTACCTGTTTACCTACAGTGAAAAAGAAAACGCTCTCTCTTTATATATATATATATATATATATATATATATATATATATATATATATATATATATATATAGACACACATATTTATGTATACACGCATACACAACAAAATTCACAAGTGGAAGGTGATGTCAAAAATGAAGTTCTGAAGAAACCGGGATAAACAATAGTCTGTAGAACGAAAGGGAATCCAAGGAGAAAAAATTAAAGCTGCATGTGAAAGTGTGAAAGATCAGAAAGAACGCAAAAAATTAATCAGAGTACTTTGCGTGATCCTACCTGGTATACCTAAACGTACATAATTATGATTGATTATATATATAATATCACACACATACACACACATACATATATATAGCTTAAAAAGGAAGCAAACTTGAAATATTACAATTTTTTTTACATATTTTTAGGGCAGAAGATCGTTATACGGACTTTACAGATGTTCTCCTTAGGCCCACTGTAAAAAAACTTCCTGGAATGTTTAGGAAGTTATTATCCCTGACGCAGTATGGGACAGTTATCATACTTCGTCTTGTAAATACGCAAACCTTTATAGTTGTTACAATACAAGTCTGGTAACTTAAGTATACATTTGACTGTTTTATAAAAAGGTTTAGGAGTGTTACCACGGATGTCTGGGAAACAGTTCTACCATACCTACTTTCTTAGCGCTCCTATACGCACGTCTGGTAAATTTACAAACTATTTTTTAGAGTACCCCTTTAACACTAGCAAAATTTTATGTCCATTTGCATTTGACAACAAAGTTCGATGGTGAATATTTTTGACGGAATGTCGTCAACAAACACTTTTCGTTAATTAATGTTGGCGAGTTACTATCAATTGTTTGAAGAACCGTCACACAGTCACAAATTTTGTAACATTCGTTTGACCCAACTTACATGTTAAGATATTTTAGAATAGTTGCGAAACTATGGTAAAAATGTATTTAAAGTTCATTCAATATGCGAGTGATGTTAAAAAAATTGCTACCTAGAATAAATTCAAGCAATAACAATGATGCATTGGTTTTCTTCAACTACTTGTAATACGCAAGTAAAAAAATGGGATTTCAGGTTTTAAGTAACTCACTCTTAACGCAAAGAAATAAATTTCATTCGATATTTTTTCCACTTTTCTAATCTTTATAAATTTATGTATGGTATTTCAAAATCATGATTTAGCAGGAGAACATACAGCTTCTGTATTTTTCAAAATTTTAAGAAACATTTTCAAAACTAACAGCTCACGTAACTTGTCAACCAATGTGAATTACATTAAATTGCTTAAGGTTTACACTAAAACAACAGTAATAAATTAATTTCAACGTAATGTCGTGCAGGAAAGAAGGATATGTTTACGATTGTATGAGTCAGCCATCATTAGAAAAAATCATAGAAACCATCCAATTCGCGAATAAAGACGAAAACAAAAGAAATCAAACATCTCCCAAAAATATAACCGAGATAGTGACATTTTTGTAACGCAACTACCTTCCAGCTTTATTTGGCTCATTTTAGTTAATTGGTTGGACGAACAAATGTTACAGTGTGACAAGTCTCTTAGGCACTGCGGGACCTTATCAACGTAACAAAAATATGAGAAGACGTACCTAGTAACTTGTTTGTGTTCCGTAAGAAGATATAAGAAACAATAAATATTCAGCGCAAAGATGTAAGTTTGTCAGGATGTTATTTGATAATGGTCTAAAAGCCTCACTTAGCTATGACAAGACTGTATGGTGTTCCTTAGAATAACTGTGTCCCAATAATAGTTTTTTTCTCACATCAAAAACTAACTACAGTATTATAAATAAAACATTTAAACATCAGTTCTTCACTTCTGCCAGCGACGTACTCAAAGCCTACGCACGGAATCTAGGTTCCTACCTGGAGTGGTTTTATAATAAACCCATTTACCCAGTTGGTTTGCAATCGTAGTAAAACTACATAAATATCGTACGATGAGGATACCCGACGGCCGGGGTACCGCACCATGCATGCAGATTTATTACCGGCAGCTCGTAGGCAATCTACATACCCCGAAGTATGATATGAAATGAGGACATACAACGGCGCAGCGCCGGAATGAAGGGACGAGGAAACAGGAGATCCTCGAGAAAACCCGCCGGCCAGCGACATCGACCGGCATGATTCCCACATGCGAAAATCCGGGGACCGACCCCGCCGAGGATCGAGTCCGGATCGCCTTGTGGGAGGCGAGTGGTCTGACCACTCGGCCGCCGCGATGGGTTGCCAGAATTTTCTACTAGCAAGTAGCCTACATTACAACTGGAATGCATCAGGAATATATTTTCATACGTTGAGATAATTATTGACACTATATTATGAAATTGCTAGGGACCGGAAAAGTTCACGTTTTATTTTAGTCACAAGCTAGAATTCCAGCAACTATACAATTGTGTTACTTTGGCAATTGGTACTTGACTTATTTGTAGGGACTAGAACATTTCGTGAATTCAATTACCTGTAGGCTAGAATCAATATGTTGTGCTATGCATACCCAGGCCCCGTCAATTTGTTCATTGCCTGCTGTTCCACTGAGTAGCAGCTAGTGGACAAATAGTCGGGGCGAGAGTATATACAGTACAATGGATTCTAGCCTGCGGGTCATTGAATTCTCGAAGTTTTCCAGTCCCTCCTTATTTGACATCTTCTTAAAGTCGCTGAGCCAATAGCAAGAGCATAATTAAACGCATGTCCATGCCATTGTGGAAGCCAGCAGCTACCGAGCAGATACTGTATACTTGAGTACACATATATTCTTGGAGGCTAGCCTACAGGTGAATGAACTCGCGAAATTCTCCCGTCTCTATAACTGACTAACTTGTTTAAAACTAGCTACTTTAATTAAAGTCCTCGTCTAGGGCTGTGAGAAGTTCTTCTAAGTTTGTACCGTCCCCTGCTTAGGCACTAGCACCTCAGCCAATAGTGACGGTAACAAATTACAAAGACCAAGGTAAAGGTGGGTTGCGAGCACCTATATATTTGCAAGGGCGTTACGGCCAAAGTAATCCTCACTCTAAATGGATCGAACTCATAAACCCAAACACCTCAGTATAGTAACAAAATAATTAGCAATAGCTGCAAGCAAAACCACACTGAAAGGTTAATCATGTAAAAGGTAACCCAAGTTTAACTTCAAAGAAAATCCAAATGTTCCGGGTTAAATCCCAACAGGGATTTATTCAAAATCAAAACAAACATAACAAATTAACATAAGCTTAAACATTTTACAAACTCAATACATAGCCAATTTAAGTCATAACATTAGAAATGAAAAATATCAAATACAAAGTTAAGTTCACTGAACATTAATTTACCAATTACGATTTAAAGGTGTGCGAAAAGTATCAAGTTAATCGGAACTGTATGAATCAAAAGTAGCCCTAGTCGAGATTACTGAAAAGGGTGTGGCGAAAGACAAAGACAAATATTACAAATTAGCTAGCCCTATCCTTATAGGAAACTAACTTAAACAACAACAAATGCTGAGTCCCATACCTCAGTAGCGAATACACACAATACTCTCACATAACTGAATTAACCCATATACTTATAGGAAGTACATTTCAGGAGAACACACGCCCCAAAATACACAAACAAATTAGAGCATAACCTACGAGTCCCGTACCTCGGTAGTATGCATACAGTACTTATCACCCTAGCACAGTATCATAAAGCGGCACATAAGGTGCATGAAAAATATTTAATCACAATACTCAATACCATAATTTGCTTTATCTGCAAAATTCTAATTTTCAAAACTGCACGCCAACAGTTATAAATTATTATAAAAAATTAAAGTATAGAAATTTACTGTCTGCACACACACACACACACACACACACACACACACACACACACATATATATATATATATATATATATATATATATATATATATATCGCTATCTTACTGAAAAATACTGAAGTTACTAAGATTTAAACTGCATGAAACCCGAACTTGAAAGTTACTTTAAAATTTACTGATCAAGGAAATAAATAACAAGCTACGAAAACACAATCGAGACACCAGGACTTGGGCCATTCTGCTACAGGACTTCAACTCAAGAATAACCCAAACAACAAACTAAACAGGGGCCGAAAATTAACCAATTACAAGTCCTGCAGCATAACGACCCATTCCACATTTACGATGACGGAAGACAAGAGCAACACGTACATGACACTGGAAGCCAACTTAACACACTTGAGCGCGCTAGCGGAAGTTAGCTGAACTGTCTGCACCTGTGTCTCTGCGTAGTTCATATCAAGTCTAGGGCGAAGAAACGTCATGTTTACATAATGCGTCGTAGAATATGCTAAACTATAACCAGAATAATATAAGGTACGTAAGAGATTCTGTTGACGTGAAATGTTCAAAACGTAACTGCGGAGAATATACAGGCGTATAAATAATATCAATGTTTTTCAGTTGCTGATTATTGACGTGTCCAAATTGTCTCGTGTGTCGTCAAACTTGCCGATCAAACCAACAGGGTCGGTTCAAGTTGATGAGGTCAGTGAGGGAGTGGATAATACTGAGGGAGGTATTGGTGTCAGTGAGGGATGTTGGAGGGCCCAGAAGCTGTCTTGATAAAGAATAAAAGCATGTACACTTTCCACAAGGCGGCAGCCCAACTGCAAGTTGTTTTATTATCGCCTGGAGAGGCTCAATCCCGCCTAAAACTCCTGACTTTTTCGTTTCAAGTAATATAGCATCGCAAACATAACATCCAATCTAAATATTTACCATAGATTTCAGAGTGTCAATGATGAGAAGCAAAGTTTTCTCAACAATCGATATTAAATTCTTCGAAGTCAATGAAAATTGTACATGCCCCACCCGTTGTGCTAAAACCAGTACAGTAAATGGGGAAGTTATTTTAAAAGTCGCCAGAAAGTAGCCAAGTCGCTAAGTCATTATTTTGGTCGCTCAGAGAAAGAAAAAGACTCCAGTTTGGCAACAAGTAGCCACGTCTGGCAACCCTGACCGCGGCCCCTAATCATAGTAAGAGGAGACAAATGATGCTAACCATGAACTGATGCATGCTGCTCACAGCAGACTGGCCGTGTTTGTTTATATCGTTAGTTGAATGGGACCTCCGTCCATCGCGCCTAGCAGCTGCAGGGCAACTTACTGCTCGTATTTAGTAACAGGTCCGTGACGAACAAGTAGTTCTAAATGAACGGCTGTTTCACGGGAGTAGCTAGCGATTCGCTCCTCTGCAAAGAACCTATCGTTCACGAGAGAGTCAGCCTCGCAGATTGAAAATAGCTCGTTTGCTTTGAGAAATTATTTGTTTAACTCTCGTAAACGGTGATACATATTTTCACAATGAGTTAAAATTTTCTGAAACACTAACGAAAATATCGAAGGCACTTCAGTCTATCGAGATCAAACTTTATAAACATTGGCAGTTTTTGAAGCTATACTAGATGACAAATTATAAATTCTACAATTGAACTCGTAACAAATGAACTCGCAATCTAACATGGTGGGTGGAGCTTTATCTTAAGATGGCCAGTACTTGGATATATTTTGGACGTTAGTAACTCAGAAGCGAAGGTGGGATAAAGGGTGCTATAAGGACGAAACTGGTGCTCACATATCATACCTAGGAATGTCGAATTATAGCGGGAATCGCTTACCTTTTGCTAGGATTATGAATGTATTAATTTCTGATAACTTTTATTTCCTTACTTGTTAGTACCTTTATTACTGTGTGAAGCGTTTTAATTGTTCTTATCACACATGTGCAAATTATATGCCACGGCCTATATTGGTCAAACATGTTAAAACGTAGATTAAAGAAACTGATGAGAAGAGAAAATGAAAGAGATTATTTAGCAACTGAAACGCAATAAAAACTTCAAATGAGTAGTAGGCTACTTATCTCACATCAGTGATTTTAAATACATTTGATACCTTCTTGCACTACTAACCAGCCATCTTACAACTTTTTAAAATAAAAAATTCAGTAAATCACAATATTTTTCAGGTCTTTTATTTTTCTTCTCCCAAAACCTACCAAAAAAGTCGTAGTCTTAGAGTATATTCTCCAAAGAGCAATGTTTACATATAACTGTGATTTGAAACAAAACTGTAGTATATTTATAAAACACATTTTCAAATAATGTCTCAGTTTGATATTTTAACGTACAAAATCACACCAAAATAAATATCTACTGTAAATTTTTAATTTCCAAACGTGTCGTGAGCCAATTCTTATTACAACTAAACATCTGTGGTTCGTCAGTAAACAAGATAATCCGTGCCACGTGACCGTCGTCTAATCTTACAAGACGTAGGACGATGCACTTGTCTGGAGAATGCATAGGTAGAAAGGATTTTCGCGACTTTCCACCATCTCTATAATCATACCACAATGACTTAACGCGCAAGTTGCTGAACAGGAGCGCGGAGCATTCATCGTGTGGCAAAACTGGACGGTTATTAGTGGTTGACATTTCGTTGTTAGAAAATACGCAGCAGAGTTTCCTGTAGAACGATAGGTCGTTCTCTATGGAACTCTATTTTAGAGATACATCAATGCGAAAAAGCCATTTTTATGCTTAGAGCCCACGATTTTTCGCGAAAATAATTCTGCAACGGTTTGTTTCAATGCACATATGCTTCATGATTACTGGCCGAATGTATTATTGCACAGACGTTGCTCATTTGACTGTGTCAACAGGAACAAGGTTACTGCGACACCACACGTCTACGCTGAGAGTTATAAACAGCCAATCACTGAACATGAAGCAGGACTGCATATGTGCACGTAAGGCAATGAAACAAACTGTTGCAGAATTATTTTTGTGAAATATCGTGGGCTCTAATGACGGTTTGTCACGGGAAAACTTAACTGTTTGCTGGATTTCAACGTACGTTCAGCTTATGAAAAGATTACTGGCTTTCGTATTACGTAAAGGTGTTGCCCTATTTGACTGAACTGAGGAGAATACAACTATTGTAAATTTTGATGCCTTTTATTCATCAGTTGACAACTACTTTGCGTCAGATGTATGTAACACGATCACTTATGGTTCGGTTTCAGTCGCCATATTGAATTTTATTATATTTCACTTTTTTGGAATTCTGAGAAGAAAATTATTAAATATGTGATTTTACCTCAAATGCTATTTACATTCCGGTACAGTACAGACCTTGCGATTTAGCTGCTAACTTACAATAACGCCGCAATTTGTCGGGTAAATTATGAATATAAAAAAAATTTGCCATACAAATTGCGGCGTCACTATAAGTTAACAGCCAAATCGAAGGTATGTACTGTAGCGAAATGTAAATAGAATTTGAGGTATAATAGCATATTTAACTTTTCTCTTTTCAGAATTCCAAAAAAAGCGAAAAATAATAAAATTCAATATGGTGACTGAAACCGAGCCTTATGTTGCAAGAAACTACAGCGATTTCAAGGGTATGTTGGTACAAAAAAATTTTTCTCGATAAATCATCATCTCTAGGCATGACCTAGAGCTCAGTAATTAGAGAGCTGTAATATTTACGAAACTCCTTCTGCACTTCTGGAACTCTGCACGCAGAGATGAATTTGAAGACACATTAGACTGATCGAGAACATCTTGAGTTATTACGAAGAGGTTGTGAATAATTTGCTTTGAAATGTGCAAGGAGTGGGGCCAGTTGTTTCTCGCGCTTGCCTGTGTGAGTTATTTTTGAATGAAAGTACGTTACCAACACAGTTTCTGTCAGAAGCATGTTTCTCGTGTACTCTGGAACACAGTTTACGCACAAGGTTGGTGGAGGCATTTCCACAGTTGTAAACACTGTGTTTTTGATTTCAGTTTTTGACGAGCGTTCGTTCTTGAATTCCACAGACATTCTTGGAACGTCAGTGTACTGCGTAGCGTTGGGAAATCTCTTTGCATAAAAAAGAAGCTCCGGAAAAATTTATTTGGATAGAGGAAGGTTAAAAATATTTTCGTAGTACGCAGTTAAAATAGAATTTAAAAAATACAACATATTGAAATAAAAGTTGTTTTTCTTAGTAGGGATTTTTTTGTGGCTGACTTGTGATCTTTTAAAGCCTCACATATATGTGCAGTTGTGTCAACATACAGACTGTTCGCAAACTCACAAAATAGTCTATAGTAAGTAAAGTGAATTCTTGTAGAGAATGGTGGAAATTATGTTTTGCTTGCTCATGAAATTCAAATTCATAAATTCGTATATTCCAAGGATATTGTAAACATTGTATGGTAAAATCTCGATTATTTGAATCAGGTTATTAACAATACGAAACAAATAGTTTTAAAACTTCCCGTAGAGCCACTGATGTTTGATGAAAAGTATTTCGCACCAATTTGTTTCAATGCCTTAGTACACTGTCAACGATGAGATGTTTTTAACTCTCACAATCTCGGGTCCAACCCGCTAATCATTGACGTGTGGTGTAGCAGTACACTGAGAAAAAAATTTTGTTGGTGCAAACAAAATTCGTTAGAATCAACCAAATCATCAGTTTGTATAGGGGCAAAGAAATATTTGTTTGCTTTTACCAAATTATTTTGTTCTCTCGAATTGTTTGAGAAGGGAGAGAGAGAAGAGGTTTTGTCAGCGCTTAACATCGAGATCATTAGCGCTGGTGAAGGGTGACATGATGTGGGTATGGAGCAGCCCCGGAATGAATTGGTGGGGGAAGTGGGAGGAAACCCGCGGACTAGCGACATCGTCGGGCACGATTCCCACGTGCGAAAATCCGGGGACCGACCCCGCTGGGAATCGAACCCGGATCGCCTTGGTGGGAGACGAGAGGTCTGACCCCTCGGCCACCGCGGCCCTGATTTGTTTGAGGCAATTGTCTGTTTTTTGTTAGCGGTACTAAAGATTTAGCTGGTCATAAAAATATTTCGTTGGACATATCTCACATGTAATATTTTAAGAGCTAAAATAAATTATTTGCTATAAATTTAAAAAATTTCGGAAATTTAAGACCTAAAAAAAGAACAATATGGCCGGGCCAGAATTTGATCCATTAACCCTTGCGCTCTATTCATGACCTAACCAACTTTTTTTTATGTCCCTGTTTAGTTATATTTTAATGTTTAAGAAATTTTCAATACATTTGGCACACAACATATTTCCAGTACCGTCCTGTTTCTTTATGGTCTTAAATATCGAAGTCTATAGCAATAATGAGCACATTTAATGCAATGTCAAACAAAATAAAATGAAACAAATACTTACTAAAATATTATAGAATACGCATTCTTGGCATATATTTGCTGTAACATTGCTGAGTATTCAGTACTCCACGCTGTTACGTTATTTGTTATTAAATTTTCCCTCTAGATTTTTTTCTGATAGGGTAGTATTTAACATATTCTTCCAACAGGGGTATGATAATTCTTATTTGTTTGATTTTCTTACAAATGAAAAGTTAGGATGGTCATTATAGCACTTTAACAATACTAAATGTATAACGTAAGCTGTAGAAATTCTACTAATTTGTGTGATTCAGCTGTAGAAAAACACTTTTTAATTATTTGTAGTCAATAAAAAATTAAACAAAAAATGCGTTGTGTATTATTATTGTTTCGGTGATCAAAATTGCATATCCTGTACCCTTAAAATATATACGACATTATTGTTTTAATAATTTGATAATAATTTTTAACATCAATCATGATGCACAGCCCCACATCACTGCAGACTTCGTGTCAGTGACGTATCTGGGATTGCTGTGCTGAGAATATTTCCTGGAGTCGGTTTTCTTTACATTAATGTGACTCTTAGTCACTTTTAATATTTACAACACCAAGAATACGTACGTACTAACTTAGTGAGATAGAACGTCAACACCTACACTATAAACATATTTGTACTCTTCCTTGTAAAACTACAAAGGTTGGCTTAGTAAAATATACAACGTGTATGTTTGTAAAACTACAAAGGATAGCCTTGTGTTCGTATTTGCAACAAGGACAATTTCAAATACTCGTTTATTTTGATAATGACACCTAACTCATATATTTTAAAAATTACTAAGTAATTAAATATTTCATGAAATTACTTCGAAAACAAAAAAAAATATTTCATAGAGGCGCTCGGATTCGTACCAGCATTCTCGCTCATAAGTAGTACGCATATTTCTCCTATACTACCTTGACATTTTTTTCTAATTTATTCATTTATTTTAATTGCATAGTTATAGAATAAAGAAACATATCATGTATTGTTTTGTTTAGAATTTACAAATAGAACAAGAAAATATAACAAGAAAAAAGATAAACAAAAATAAATAAAAATAAAATTAAAACTTCATACAGACACCCAGTTTCGAACATACATCTTAACCAACTGAGCTATCAGTGCTTCTGTGACAATTAAATTGTTAGTTGTATAGGAATAGTGAGTACTATATTACGATTGTACTGTTTTATTTTTAAACACGTTTGTCTTCGGTCTGCGAAACGGCAAACAACGTCAAATAATATTATCAAAATTATCGCCGTTCACCGCAGCATAGAGAACGAGACGTGCAGCTGCGGTGTTTTTCGATTTTATAGTATTTTCTTTTGTTATCAATCGAATTAGCCACTTTGAAATTGTAATAGCTAAAAATAAGATCATTTAATTACGCTGATTAACAGTTTAGACGCCCTACTTGTCGCACAAACTTATATTTTGAAAGTTGAGGTATAGTCTACACTGTTCGCCATCTTATCGCTTACGCACGCCATTCTGCCAGCTTCCGCAAGTCAACCAAATGGATATAGTTTCGTCAACAAAATCATTTAGTCCATCGAAAAAAAAAAATGTGGGTTCAAAGTACATCATTATTTTGTTGACAAGCTGTAACGAGTTGTTTGTTAACACAAAATATTTATTCGTTTGAATGAATAATTTGGTCGAGGGAAATAATTAAATTTGTTCGGACGACTCGATGCTTGGTCTTGCCAACAAAATATTGTTTAGCTGAAGCAACTATCCCTCAAACAAATATATTTAGTATAATGAAACAATTCTTTCTCTCAGTGTAACCTTGCACTGAACGGCACAGTCAAATTAGAGGCGCCTTTGCACAAATATATTCTGCCAATAACCATGAAGCACAGCTGCATATGTGAAAGAAAGACGTTGAAACACGTTCGAGCGAAGTTCTTTTCACAAAAATTGACTGGCTCTAGGCGTCACTCATTTCACTGCGCCTATCAGAATAATGGTACTACTACAACAGATGTCTTCGACTTGCTGGCAGAACTCTGAGACGTCGAGAGTTCAAAACAGCCACTCACTAACCAGAATGCAGAACTGTAGACGTGCACATACGACATTGAAACAATTTGGTGTAAAATACTTTCCACCAAACTTCAGAGGTCCTACTTATAATGCACACTTCGCTAAATGTTTTTGAGAATATGTTTGCAACAAAGAATTTCTGTAACAATTCTGTATACCAGTGATGGGTTATTTTTTATTTTTTTCTGCATTAGATATGCTGGCCAGGCAGTGAGAAACACGCCCACTCACAGGCCCATAAGTCTATGAAATATAGTTTAAAAGATATTTATCAGAGTTAACCATCTTTGATGGCCCAGTCAAGGTGGAAAACAGTCTTGCGAAGACAAGAAGTCAGTAACCATTAGAAAAGTACAGGTTTACCGTCAGTCGTCTATTTATACGCAAACTCTAGAGGCACGAGTATATCGCGTAATCGTCTGGCAGCAGCCTAGGCTACTCAGTCCTGTACATTGTGACAGGCCCATATGGTCGCCACCCCGATTTAATATATTAAATTGTTATCAGTGTCAACCATCATAAATTAATGTGCAACAATAACTATGTCTTGCGACCATTCATTCATTGTATCACGATCACATTGCAGTAGTTCTCATTAAAATACCATTACTGCACCAAGTTTCATGTTAAAAATAAGGAATTGTATATATTTTGTCTTTGTGAAGACGAGGGAGAGAAGCAGGTGCAGAGTGTGTCTTGGGGCCTCACCCCACCCCCGCTCGAACCACCCCCCTAGCTGGTCACGTGGGGAGGGGTTCAGCCAATGGCTTTGCTAGTTGTTACTGTGTTATAGTTACGTAGTAATTAAGAAATCAATAATGTGAACAAGTAAATGAACCATTTTATGTAACTGAATGTAAATAGCGACGAGAAATTAAGATATGATATAATAAATACGGTTCTGGCCGGAATTGTTGTCCTCGAGAGGCGGGGCCATCTGGTGTAAGGTGACTCCTGACTGGTCCAAAACGAACCGGAGCTTGCTGGCCAAGTGACGGGGGTTTTTGGCGCAAATCAGGGGGAGAAGCGAGCCGGCGTCGGTCCGGGACGGACGTTGTCAAGCCGAGGAGGTCGTCGGCGAATCGCGGCGACGGTAGGGCAGAGTGCCACCGTCAGGCGTCGAAGCTAGGCGTCGAGACGCTCAGTATTGTGGGCCGAGGCGCCATCATCGTCGTTGTTTTGGGCGTCGGGACGCCATTAAGTGTTCACCGAGTCACAAAGTACGTCGGGCCGAGACACCTCTGGGTAGTAAGTGGAGAGAGACAGTGATTGCG
>PNEQ01090958.1:0-55879 GCA_003012365.1 Medauroidea extradentata
AGAAATCTGAGCCACAGTGTGCTGGATTACGTATTACGATATGTTTACAGTCCAGTGCTCCCAAACAGCTAGGGAAATTCCATCTCTCTTCGAATCCCTTCTGAATTATTCGCCACGATTGCTCATCTTGGGGAACCTATAAAGAGAGAGAATAGCACTCAACGCACAAGCTGATGCGTGTGAACATGTATGCTCTAATTTATGCCCTGCACTAATGTACAAAATCAAATTCTCATTTCATATATATGCATATAATACACATCCAAACAGCATGTTGATATGATAGTGATTGTTTTCATTTAAATTTTTTGTTACATTTATCTGAACCCCTCTGTTTTTTCTAAAGCCAGTTCTACAAAGACGCGAACGTGGTTAAGTTTGGCATTACGTGTCAACGAAATGATGTAGCCAATAGGAATTGAGCATCAATGAAGCCGTTTCCCCGGGGAACAATGACAAGTATTAACTAATGTCATTATGATTTTAAACATGACCGATAGCCTGTCGTAAATAACACTACATATGAAAATTAAAAGAAAGAAAACAAATAATTTGGAAGTCGAATTAGATAAATTGCTTTTTACAAACAGCAAGTTGGTAAGTTTCCGTGCGGATAGAAAAGTTAAACTGCTTTCATTACATGGTATTTTACCATTTACGTGTTCTTCCGCGTCTGTGTCATTGTAGAACGAGCTTTCGTATTTGAAAGCCTGAGTGTATACAAAAATAATAATTTCAGATAACTGAAGATGCTCTTTTCGAATCCACCTAAACGATTACGTCTTAAAATCCAGTCTTTCACCCACATTCTACGTCTCTTCCTTCTCTTGTTCTGTAATATTGTCTCTAATTCAGATATTAATAACTGTGCAATATACCGTATGCCGCAGCGAAGCACATGCTTAGAACTAAATGGCGCCATGTTGTTAACTTTGGAAACTGGAAACGTGTAAACATTCTCTGGAACAAGTAACTAGAACGAGTTACTGTCCTTTCGTTTGGATCCAGCTACTTGTTCCAGCTACTGGCCTCGTGTAAACGTACCTTTACGGCTTCACAGACACCTCGGAGTTAGGTATAGTCATTGATATGCATTGCGTGGCCTAGAACTTCGCCACGGACATAATAGGAACTGTGGATAATAGTCTGCGTTGTGTATTTTGTAAAATTTACAGCAAATTTTCCTGCATCTCTTTATAAGAGTAAATTATATTATACATTTAAGTATACCATTGAGCAAGGCCAATTTTACAAATATTTTTAACAAGCTAGACCAAGAAGTTACAAGTACTGCTATAATTGAACAACCAAAACGTTACATTTTACAACAATATATCTTTACATTATATAATTATTATATAGTAACAAATAATTATTAAATTCGAGGTAATTTGTTAAAGTATCAAAAAAACACACACATTATATACAGAACGTTTTCTTAACTTACGTTAAAAACATCGGGATGTGAGTCCTTATCGAAAATGAGGTATAGTTACACAGTGCAATTTTTGTCTAGCACAATTTGTAAGGGAGAAATTCGTCCCTAATTGTATTCTGGAAAAATATAGGAAATGATTTGGAGTTAAATTGATCCAGAACATGATGCAATTTTCAGTATGCAAAACGCACTTAAAAACGGCCTGTCTTCTTAGTAAGCCTACAGGTTGAAATGTTCACCTCATATGCACTGTTTTGCAGCCACTGACAATTTGTATGATAAGTATTATATTGTAAACGGTGTATTCCAGCGAGTTGCAACTACGTGTTTTTTTATGTAACTTAAGATGCACTGCTCAGAAAGGCAAAATGAAATGTTAGTAAAATACTAAAGTTCTAGTTAATAAGAGGGTGCCCACCGCACTGTTATTTTCATGAGGGTAGAGTTTTAAAGAGTGATTTATTGACGACGAGTTGAACATAACAATAGCACTAATCACAGTGTGCAGAATTGTCATTTAACTCCACGTAGTTTCCGATATTTTGCCAAAATACAATTTTAAAATTCAGTTGTAGGGTGAATTTCTCCCTTGCGAAATTGTGCTATGCAAAAACTGCATTCTGTAACTATTATTTTTGATAAGAGATCACCTCCCAAAGTTTGTAACATGACTTGAATATCATATGTGTGTGTGTGTGTGTAAATTTTTATTGGTGCATACATTGAAGTGAATTGTGTAAACCATGAAATTTTACGTCCGAATAAAAACACCGGAATATGATAAACAGCTACACTATAAAATTCAAATATGCAGATAAATAAATACTACTAAGTTCCTAGATGTGCAATTTTTTTTACATAATATGTTACAGCCTGGAAGTTATGGTCAGTAAGGGAATATGACGACATATACACGAAAAAGAGAAACAGAAATAGGAAAATACGTCATTTACAACGTAATTAAACTAAAAAAAAAAAAATTGTAATGTCACTAAATACATTAACGTATGTTAAGGCCTATATTGCTGGTTACAGATAAAGTGAGCACTTCTAAAACAATTTTTTCCTTTTAGTATGCTGTACTTAAATCTTCATGTTGTTTTTAAATAAAAACAAAGCATTCTCAGCAGCAATCAAAGTGCTGTACATAGTTTACTGTACTCTAAAGTTAACGTCTAAGGTATAACAGCAAACAATATTTTAAATTATTATTCTGGACAAGGTGGTTGTTAAAAGTGCTCATATGCTGTGAGGAAAACGTAAGGAGACGTATGTTTACTGTTTATGCGCGATACTACAGCGCGTACAGCGTGCAGTGCAGCCCCTGTGTTTTCAACCTACGACCTCTCTAACATAACTATACAGAGTGTCCGTAAAGTCATGGAGCACAGGGAATCAACGAAACAAGATGGAAATGTGAATACACGTGACGATATTCACGTTGCACTTTGGTCACGCATTTGGATTTGGCAAGCCACAGAACACACTGAACTTTCCTCTGTACCGTCCACGTCTCGACCGGCGTGGGCGTGGGCGATAATCCACTGCTGCGCAGTTCGTGGTGTTGCGTCATCACTTGTGTGCGCACGCGTGTGCACATAACACTAAAGAAACTTTGAGAGTTTTCCTTTCATTTGGTGAAGATTTCTAATTCCTATCTTATTTTGTTGCTTTCCTGTGACCGGTCCAAATTGCGCCATGACTCTATGGACACACGGTACTTAGTACACTGGATATCAACAGCACCGAGCCCATCCATACGTTATGCTTAGAGATAATTGTTTATCGCGGGAAAACTTGACTGTTTACTGGGTTTCAACGTACGTTTAGCTTACCAGAACATTACTGGCTTTCGCTTGTACGCGGAGCAGTTGCCCTATTTGACTGAGCTAAATAAGTATTCCACTATTGTAATATGTGATGCTTGTAATTGGTCTGTAGACAGCTACGTTGTGTCAAAAGTATATCACCCAATCATACATGTCACAAGAAACTACAGTGTTTTCAAGGGTATGTTGGTACAAAAATTGTACGCGATATACCGTCATCTATGCTTCATTTCACTCGTTACTAACACATGATTCTTGCCACGCTCTACATGGCTGGTGTGAAAGGCTTGGCCTGAAATAAAAATAAAATATCCTTATACAATAATACGTAACTGCTCGCTGCGTGCATAGAAGGCCCGAAGGGAAAGTTGAGTGGAGGCAGCCGAGCTAACGTTGTTGGAAAACTTGGGTGGAGAGATTCAACTCAGAACTAATCACGCACAGATTATGGCCAGGGAAGCCTACAAGAATTATTCTTGTGGCCCAGTTTTTGAACTTCCGCAGTTAACAGTGATACACACAGAATGTTGAAAGGTTTAGCCCAGTTACACATTCTACCGGCACACTGTGATTTCGAGAATAAAGGATGGAGATTCATTTTTAAAAGAAAAATGGGGTATCGATAATCCCCGGAGCTTTGTGAAACTTTTCTTAGCTCTGCGGTTTCAATATTTAAACTCGTCTCCTCTTCTATCAGCATTAATACTTCTGAGTAAAATTTGTAGGTAGTAAAAGGGCATCGCTTTAGAAAAGATATTATCAAAAAAGAAAAAAAAAATGTTGCGAGTTGAGCTCGATTTCGTAAGCTGATCCCCTCTAAAAATAGTCATAATATTACCTTCGGAAAGCGGGAAAACCTCAACGCAAAAGTTTCAATACGAAAAAAATGTCACGTGTTGATCAATATACGCAAGTTCTTCGTCTCGGAGCGTTATAAACAATACAGTTTGCTTAATTGACCTAAGGGGGTTGTACAATAAAAAATGTTTAATGATTTTAATTTTTTTTAATAGTTTTACGAGACATGTTTTTTTGTAGGCATCCATTATGATTACTTTTCAATGCAATGAAAATATTTTAGGTTTCATAGTTTTTTAATCATAGCATATTAAAGTCAACATTTGCATAAAACTGATTAATGCAAGACAGGAAAACCAACTTATCTGCCGCAAAGAAAAATATCCACACTGCAGAATAGTGTCACTGACTACGCCAATACATGTACACAAACCGCAAGTCCGAAATAAAAAAAATCGCTATTTTTTGTTTTAATTTCTTTAAAAAAATTCTCTAAACTAATCAATAAGGTTTTAATACATGTCTTGGCATAATCTGTGACACTGTTCTTCAGTGTGGATTTTTTATTTTTTTATTTTGGTAAGTTGGTTGTTTTACTTTCTTGTATAAAACAGTTTAATGCAAATTTCGACTAAAACATGTTCAGGTTAAACATTTCCATTACAATAAAAATAGTTGCAAAGTATGTATATAAAACGAACATCACGTATAAATATAAACATTAGTGAAACTCCCCCTTAGCACAGAAGTTAGCGTAGTTGTGTCGCGCGATAAGCTCAACCTTTTAGAAATTCAACTACTGTAAAAATGTCAATGAAAATAATATACTTAGTACTGTACAATTATTTAAAAATAAAACAACAAAAGTAAATTTATTTATTTTAAATAATTGCAGGGTACTAAAGTTGCAATTTTCTGTGCCGTTTATCAAAATGTCCCAATAATAAAAGGTCTTAACTTATTGCGCGGTGGTTATAAAAAGTTTAGGCTACTGAAATTTGTGAAAATCTAAATGTCAACAAGGAACGAATCCTAGCAATTCTACGTAACAGTTTTTGCTAACTTGTGAACAAACACGTTGGGAGCTGATTGCGTTTTTTTTTTTTTTTGTATGAGTAGAGACGGGAAAAAATTTGCGGATTCACTGACCTGTAGACTAGTCTCCAAGAATATATGAGTACTGAATGTGATAGCCGCTGTTCATTAGCTGCTCGCTGATATAGTGAGATGGGCCTGCATTTAGATTATACCTTTCATATTGGCTCAGTGACATACACGAGGTGTCATATAAGTCAAGGGCCAATTTCAAAAGTGACACGAACTTACAATTAATGGAATTGTAGCTTGTGCGTAAAAGAAACGATAATTTTTCATGTCTCTGCTTACGAACAATTTATGACAACGTAATTTTGTAATTTAAATTTTGAACTCAAGAAATTACGGTAAAATAATGCACCTTCCCCCCTTTGGAAAATAGATTTGTCAGGATGATTGCCAACCCAATATCCTGCGTATATGCATCTCGGATTTTTTTTACATTTGAATATAAAATTCCTGAGAATTTCAATAAACGTCTTCAGCGCTAATTTATTTACTACGCCCTTAAAGACGTTGGACCCGTAAAAATTCAAAATTTAATATTTGTGCCAAACACTGTTCAACTTTTACACATAAGATAACATGTCATTTCCCCGAAGAAAAAAAATTTAGGGCCCATAGTTTTAGCATAATCACCTATCAAAGTCACAAAATGGCAGTTGCGGTGTAGCCAAAATAATAAAAAGTAATTAACTTGCAGAAACAAGATAATTCATATCGATACTTAATGATGTGAACTACTTCAAGACACTTTTGTAAACACAAAGCAATATATTTTTGTATTTTTAAAAAATTTATGAAAATGAGTAAATTTTTGCATAAGTTTGACTTTCGGCTACTACTGAAATATTCAAAACTAACTTTTGTCAAACATGTCATGAAATGCATTGATACACTGACTTTCCGTTCCTGTAATTTTTAATTCATTAGTTAATTACTTTTTTTGATTTTGGCTGCACCGTAATGGTCATTTTGTGACTTTTATGAGTGATTTTGCAAAAACTATTGGGCCTATTTTTTTTATTTGGAGAAATGACGTGTTATCTGATGTACAAAAGTTGAACGGTGTTTGACACAAATATAAAAAAATTAAATTTTTCGGGTCCAACGGTCTTAAGGGCGCCACCTACCGCGAACTTCAAATGGGTCATAATGTGCAAGCAAAGAGATTTATTACGAAGCTATTCCCCGTGTGCCCATCGTGCCAATGTACGAAAAGAAAACACTCTTCGGGCAAGGACGGAATGTCATTGTTAAGACACCGTGCTCATTAAAACCGCTGTATTGAAGCTTTCCAACATAGCTAATGCCAACCTTTTCAGACTGCCTTACTTCAAAATGTACTAAACCACATGTATGCGAAACTCTGATAGAATCGTGCACTGAACTTTGCTTCAGACATCCCACCAATGAAGCTATATGATCAATGATCACAGTCCCATAGTAAAGAGTGGATCTGTGAGAATCTTGCGCGATAGTTCAGCGCTTGGCTCGTTGTGGCTCGCTTCAAGGTCAGACCTTATAACTGCGTCGCTGCTGAGCTTCTAACGCGCAAAGGCGGTACCCTTAAGAGCGCGGCTACTGCAATTTTTATCACATGTTTTTATTTTTATATTTGTACCAGATATTTTTTCCTTGTTTTAGACACAAAATGTTGGAAAATTTTGCTACTCGCATAGTTTTTGCTTAACGGCTCATTACAGCCAAAATTTGCATGTTACCGTTTTAAGGACGACACTAAAACCAACTGACATACAAACTGGAAAAATTCATAGTGAATAAAGATGCCGTAGCTATGTTAAACCCCATCATTAAATATTTTTGTAATTAAAAAATATTATATGTTTAAAATTTTTATTTTAATTTTCAGAATTTCTATTTTAATACAAAAAGTTTAATTTTTTTTTTTTGTTTTTATGTACATGAAATTGTAGCCTGTTACGTCTTTATCCACTGTGGATTTTTTCAGTTTGGTATGTCAATAGTACTTAAACGGAAACATGCAAATTTTGACTTTAACAAGCCATTGTGTAAAAATAAGAAAAAAATTGATACAAATAAAAAATAAAATACATGATGACGAAAACTGCTGTAGACCGCGGCCTAAGATGGCATTACACAAGGTTTTTAGGGTAAAACTGTAGGATGGACATAACTTTGACAAGTTACGAACGAATAGCGAACAAGAACTGAAAACATGTTTATACTAACCTAATGTTATAAGTTATCCAGCTTGACGTCTATATACCTACAAATAATAATACCGCGTTGGAAAAATGTGTCAGTTTTTCATTATTAGTACTGAATATAATTTTGGTGCTGAGACAGATTTCTGACATTCAGAATTAAATAAGAGACATTTAACCTTCAGTTAAAACTTTCAGCTATAATCGTCTAAACACACAGCTCTTTCGTTTTTTGGTCAATCCAGGACTACTAAAATACTTAGTTCATAAACATTAAATCACATACGTACTTATAAAATGCAGTGCATGTGCCGTGTCTCTCTTGCTAATTTTTTTTTATTTCGTTTCAGATTAATAAAGACATTGTCCAACCAATGGCGACTGAACATTTATTCCATCAAGGAATGAAGACAGTTAAATATTATCATTGTATACATACGTATAACTTTATATCATATAATTTATATAACGTGTCCCATATATGTGTACCATTATTAGAGATGATGGTATATCGCGAAAATGTTTTGTGTCAACATACTTTTGAAAACACTGTAGTTTCTTGCAATATATATGATTCGGTAATATGCGGCTTGACACAACAAATTTATCTGCAGACCAATAACAGGCATAAAATATTACAATAGCGGTATTCTTATTGGCACAAGCGAAAGCCAGTAATTTTCTGGTAAGCAGAACGTGCGTTGAAACCCAGCAAACAGTCAAGTTTTCCCGCGATAAACAATTATCTCTCATTATCGGACGGCGGTTATGTGGCCCTGGTTAGCTGTTTACAGACGAATCACAGACGTTCAAACGTAGCGCAATTGGCCCAGTCAAATGGGAACTCACCAGTAACGAAAGAAAAGCGGCAGATAAATTACATTACACTGAAGCGTAGGAAAGAGTAAACTTTTCCCACGATAAATCAGGATTACTACACACGGTACAGCACCCATACTGCACAGCGATGATTTCTTCTCCCTCTCTGCCGGGCGGAAACTGCACATTTAACACGGCAAGGGCTCGGACAGCACCGGGAGTAAAATGGGGGCACCGTGATAACGGCGTGGGTGTCGTAGAGAGAAGGGGGGAGGGCCGAGAGGCAGTATTTTAAGCTCGGCGCCCTGCGACATGTAGGTAAAACAAGCAGCGGGAACATTTCCGACCGACCTGGCTCGCAGGACGGCATAAATAAGGCCGCGTCAATAACACGCGCGCGAGCTAACACCAGCCCGGACTGCGACGTTGTGGTGTCAGGAGTGGTCGATACATCACCCCCCCCCCAAACCCCCCGCGGGCTTTCCTACCAGTCACGTGTTATCGTAGGCGAACCGCAATCCCATATTAAGGCCACAAGAGATGTCCGTGCCGTGTGTGTACGTATACATGTAATTTATATTTGTGCGTATACAGGCTGTTGTCTAATTGCATGTCAATATTTTGGGGAAACAAAAAATATTAAAGCATGGTTTCTGCACAACAGTTCGCATACGTGACTTATGATTCATAGCATGCGGGCTGCTGTATTAATTGTTATTCCTACTGTTTATGGGTTAGTAGTACTGCGAGCCGCGACTCTTGCTGAGTGGTGTAAGAAGATACAGTGGCGGCAGAACTAAGAGACCTGCACGGCTCGTGTTACATTTAGTGACGCCGCAACAGCCACCTGCACGCCGCGATTATCGTGCGAGCAGTGTAAGCTGACACAGCAGCGGTAAGATCAAAGGAATTCAACATGCATTGGGCTGGTCATGTTACTTTTTTGCCACGAGCATGCCTATTTCCGGTTTCGTAAAAGACTCGAATGACAGCAGATATCATAGTCTAGAGTATTCCTGCGTGTACTCTCTCCTGCAGGATGGTGCTCGACCCAGATACATCCTTCTAGGAGCTTTGAGATAAAAACTTCCACCGAGAATTCTAGACTTTAGATTAAGAGTTAGTTGACCTGGCACGTGGGACGTGCTGTAGCGAGGTACGTATAGTCATTTTTCATGTATAGTTACTAAACATGTTTCTAATGCGTTTATCTACGAACAGAAAACAAACTTCAAATTAAGTCGCTATGAATTAAAAAAAAAGTCCGATAATTAAAAACATTATTATCAAGCTCCTAAAAAGTGCTAAAAATGACTGTTTCACGATGCAGTAGCTGAGAAAATATCAACCGTAATCGTAAAACAAAATCATAGAAACCTGCATTGGACTTTACCACGTACTTTCCACAAATAAAATTATAGGGTCATCGCTTGAAGTTACGGTGAAAAACAGTTACTACGTAAACACTGCACACTAGTTTAGTCCTCTGCGCCTAGAGGCGATGAGGTGTTCGACGCACAGGTTATATTCGACTTATCGCTTTCCCTGTTTCCGTGCCTCAAACGTAAAACAAAACAAAAAAGCTACGGCCTACTAACTCTTAAGGGTAAACAAAAGAGCGCTACGGCAGACAAGATAGTTTTGGCTAGCAGGTGTCTGGTGTCAGTTGAAGTGATAGTGACTGGTTGTGAGAAGAATTCAAGAATGTTGAGCAAGATTGTGTGCAGCAACAAGTAGTGCGAGAGGGAGTTTCGCGGCCTTGAGAGGACCATCGGTGTTCCTGCCAGGACATTGGGTCCACCAATTGCGAATGGTCAGAGAGACATTTCCAGAACAGAGAAGTTTTATGTAGGACTGTGATTTTATTATTTAGATTTGGTAACATTTATGTAAATAATAGTTATATCTTTTGTTTGATGATTTATTTAATAGCAATTAATCATTAGTAGGGCCCTGTAGTTTTCGCGAAAATATTTTTGCACCACTTTGTTTCAGTGCCTTACGAGCGGACCTGCAGCTCTGCTTTGTGGTCAGTGATTGGATGCCTAACACCCAGCGTGTGGAGGTTAAACCCGCATATCACAGACGTGTTGTGTCGCAGTTGTCCATGTACTGATTGACAGAGTCAAATGAATAATAACTCTGCACAAAAACACTTTGCCAATAATCATGAAGTTGAGCTGCAGGTGCGCACATAAGACACTGAAACAAAGTGAGGCAAAAATATTTTCGCGAAATCTACAGGGCCCTAATCATTAGTGACATACAGATATTATTTTGGCATAGATAATTATAAATAAATTTGGTTAGCTTTATTAATTATTATTTTTGCTTTATCAAATACTTCCATCCTTCAGCTCAGCGTACCTAGCCCCAATTTGTAACAATAACATAGCGGAGTAATGTACAATGTACAGGATTGTTGTAACGAATTTCCCCAGCAGCATGATTCAGCCCGCGCTGTGAACCGTCCAACATGTATTGCGGACTAAGTACAGAAACGGCGCGTTTCCGGACCTGTGCACATATAACATGTTTTGTTCCTCTACATGTGAGCACAGCTTCCCTAAAATACTGATATGCAATTTGACAACAACCTGCATTTATTATTCAGAATGTATTAGACAGTACATTCGGTCCAGAAATAGTCGTGTAATAAGCACATCACGCGAATCCTGGGTTAAATTGGAGACGAAGAGAGAAAATGTACGATGCCATTTTACGTGTACAATCTGGCAACACTGCATGGCGAAAGTCCTCTCTTGCGCTCCTCGGGTATATTACTTATCTTCTGACCTGAATATGATGGGCGCAGGTTGAAATACCGAGCAGTCCAAACATGATTCTACGTTTACTCGATGTAACATACATAAAATATCACCTGGACGTGGAGCGCAAAAGGGAGCTTTCTCCCTGCTGTGTTGCCATATTGTGCACGTAAAATGTCGTCAAACAACATTTTGCCTCTTGTCTCCAATTCAGCCCAATATTTGCGAGGTGTACTTATTATACGGCAGTTTCTGGACATCCTGAATATTAAACATGATAAGTAGAGACATGCAAAATTCGCGTTATCATTTGGTAGCAGACTAAACTTCACTTTTCTATACATAACAGAGCATAATATGCCATTCAAGTGGCCACGAACTTTTATGTGTTGTCATTTACGTGTGTTACGTCTTTACAGAGATTGGCCTCTCTACCGTGTAAGCATTCTCCGCGGCAAGTCACGACAATATCGGCCAGCGGGAGACGTCGAGCGAGCCTATAGTAACTTGGAGTCCAGTCAGCTGTCAGAAAATAACGCCAATTTTGCCTGTCCCTAATGATAAGTAGAGATGATGGTATATCGCGAAAATGTTTTGTGCCAAGATAGCCTTGAAAACACTGACACAACGTAGCTGTCTGCAGACATCAAATATTACAATATCGGGATTCTTATTGGCTCAGTCAAATAGGACAACAGCTCCACGTACAAGCTAAAGCCAGTAATCTTCTGGTAAGCTGGACGTGTATTGAAATCCATCAAACAGTGAACTTTTCCCGCGATAAACCATCATCTCTAATGATAAGATATTGTAAAGTAGGCTTAGTATAATATGTTTTGCTAAATAACCCCTACACAGAAATGCTACAATGCAATGTTAGATACTATAGACAATGTAAATACACTAGGTTTGGCAATATCTAACAGAATGATAAACGTCAGCTATCCGCGTGCACGCTTTTTTGAGAAAACTTCAGTGATTCAGTTGAACGACAAGTTTTATCTTATGTGAGTTTTCTACTCGGCAATTTAAAGGTTACAAAGCAAGGGAAATGTTTGTCTTACTTTGACAAAATAAAGTCCAGACTAGTCAGTCTAAAAAAAAATTTGACTGTCGTCAGTAGTCTTTCAACCTAGGTTAGTTTGTAAATATTGTTTTTCTTAAAATCGTGTCACATACATGTAGGGTTTTTTATTTTTGCATCCAATAACTAGGGATTCAGTACTTATGTTTTAAACAACTGCAAGTTTATATATACTGAACATAATGATCAAAAAGATGAGATTTTGCTTTTGAAATTGAAACATTTGTAGGGACATGAAAAATTCGCGTTTTCTTTTGGGCACAAGCTAAATCTCAAGCAAATGTATGTTCGTTTCACACTCGCAGTTGGTACTTGACGTATTTCACACATCCTGGAAGGTGCTTAGCCAATGACATACAAGCAGCTAAATGTATGGCTAATCGTAAGGTATCACCATGTCATCCGAGCAGCCAATGCCCAGCTATTGTCTACCTGAGTACACGAGATTTCTTGGACGCTAGTCTACATGTCGGTGAACCCGCGAAATGTTCCTTTCTATAAATATTTGCCGTATGATTTGTTAGACACAATGCATAAATAAAATACGGAAATTTTACGTACTCTCACGCTGAACGCGAGGATATCTCAGGCATGATGGTTGAAAGGTACAAAAGAAAGCGCAGTTTTCAGGCGGCCAGACGTGTTCAGTTGGCCGCAGCGAACATGTTCCAACCGTTAACCGCCAACAACATACTCCTGGGCACACAAAACACCCCCTCCACCCCCCTCCCAATGAGGACGAGCCCCGCCCACCTACTAGTGGGTCCAAGCACCACCGCAGAGAACAAACATTGCTGCAAACACAGGCTGACAAATTAATTCCGCGCGCTCGCGCAAGGGAAACACAGGGGCGAGGTGTGAGCATGATCGAAAACTAGTATAACGCATAAACTGAACCTGCGCGCCACTCGCGCAGAGAAGTACTTTATATTAATTCTTCCACGCTGTTTTGACTAGCCACTGCAATCGCCACTGTCACTGTATATTGACAGAGAACACGTTGACGGCCAGTGAAAGAACTATCTAAGCGACCAGCACGCGCACACGACGAGTGCAATAAATTTAAGCCACGATTTTGTGACGAAAATATTTTTGCACCAGTTGGTTTCAATGACTTATGTATAATAATTTTAATATAGTAATTTTATTTCCATATACCGAATTACAGCCCTTTACATAAATAATTTTTATATATTGGAAGATATCACACTCACATAAGCAAAGCTTGTGTGTGAGTGCTACTAGACAAATTATTTTCTACAGCTGCGGTTAATTATGTAATAAAACTTGTCATCTTGTATAAATTAATTTCAGAACAAAAAATTGAATGCTACATTAAATACAAAAGAAAATAGTTTTTTATGGATACAGATTGTATTTAACAATTTGAAAAATCAAGAATATGAAAATAATTAACTAAAGTAAAACTACTACTTAAAGATTAAAGACAACTCATCATCAGTTAAGTTATTTTACCATCGATCAATATATATTTTCTTGTTTATATTTTTACTTTTTATATTTTCAGGAAGAATTGCTACAATTTTTGAAAGCAAGAAAGTGGATGATCTTTGAGAAATTGTTTTGTGAACTAGGGTAATTGGTAAATTTTGGTTTAAATTATATCGAGTAGGATACCTATGAGATAAATACTGTACTGGTAACTTTTTGTTCAAGAAATTGACTAATATGGTTCTAATATACAATTTTCTGATATTGAATACTCTCAAACGACTGAAAAGTTCTTTTGATGGATGGTTAAAAGTCTTTCTAAACACAGTTCGTAAAATAACTTTTTGTATTAAAATTAGTGGCTTGATTGCCGTTTTGCTCATACAACCCAATGCTAACATACCGTGCATCAGAACAGATTGAATAATGGCTACGTAAACAATTCTTATATATTCAATTGATAAAAAAGATCTAAGTTCCACAAATTTATATATTGTTTTACGAATTTTTTTAGTTAAGTAAGAAACATGCCAGTCCCATTTTAAATTACAATCTAACATAACACCCAAATACTTTGTTTCCTCTACTCGTTCTATGACGTTACACTTACAGTTTGCATTTAATTGACTACAGTTATTTATTTTGAGTTCTTGGTGTTCCTTTGGTTGACCAGATTTGTTTGCAGAAAATGATATGCACTTTGTTTTAGTTACATTAAGAGAGAGCAAATTTTTATCTAATATAGATTTCACTTTAATTAACACTTCATTAGCTATATTAAAAATTAATGTTCATGAATCAGATGAAAAAAGAATCACAGCATCATCTGCATAAGATATTAGTTGACCATTCATATCTATGTTGCACAAATCGTTTATAACTCTCAATGGACGACTTGAGGTACACGCCATCTGACGTCACACCGCACGGTGAGAGAACTGTGGGAAACAAAGCTTGTTTACAAACATGCTGACCATGAGTGCAGAAACCAAAAATTTTGTGCACTCATAGACTTGCACAAGTATAAAAAAAATTAGTTTCATTTCATGTTTAAGATACGCAAATGCACAAAATCAATGTTTACCTAAAAAAAAACGGCAAATTTCAAACAAATAATAAATTTCCTTTACATACATATCATCCGTGACACGTGAAGTCAAACGCCTGCAAGAAGGTAATGTTCGGTTGCGGTATCCACGGAGGTAGGAATTGTATCCCACACCTGACTGAAGCTCCGCCTCATTTCAAGTCGTCCATTATATTGAGGTTATACTGGCAAATCACAGTCTTACGTCAAAATTTACGTGTTCTGTTTGGTGACGTCAAATGAGTGAGGTGCCTGAGCAAAGACAAGCTGTCAATAACCGCGAAGCAAAGTAACCGATGTGCACATAAAGTAACTCCATGAAATTTTCGCGAGAAGAATTCTGCCACAGTTTGTTTCAATAATTTATGTGCAGAGCTGCTGTTCTACTTCAGTCAGTGATTGTTAGAGATACTGGAAAATCGCGAAAATGTTTAGCATAGTCTCCAATAAACTATATTATGTTAACCATGGCACGTGGGAACAGTTTTGAGGCGAATCACACACGCTGTGTGTTCAAGCTGTACAGTTCTAATTGGGTTTATTGCAGAGAGAAACAATGCCTCAAATAAACAAAGCCAATATAGATACAAAACATTCAGTGTTATATTCAGCATGTTGGAACCTAGCAGATAGTCAACTATTCCCGCGATTTTCCAGTGTCTCTAGTGATTGTATATTTTAACTCTCGCATGTCTTGAGGTTCTACCAGCAAATCACAGGCGTGTGGTGTCGCAGCAACCTTATTTCTGCTGCCACATTTAAGGGCTTGTTCCCGAGTTCTTTTCAGACTGGTGTCAATAACTTAAATATTTTTTTAACCAAAAGTTTTGAAAAAATTTGAGTCAATGTGCAATCAGACGATGCACAACACCGTGGACGCGTTTTTTTTTTTTAATAATGTACCATTCGCCAGCAAAAAAAAAATAATAATAATTTCCTTCATTTTTGCTTATTTTCACGACGAAAAACGTGGTATTTTGGGTAATGAAATCTAGAAAACCGTTCAGTATAATTCTACAAAAAATTCAGCTACAAATTATAACATATAAGTGTCAAAACTGTGCAGCGAAATTTTGATATGAGTATTAGGTAGCAATAAAAAAAAATATTTTCGAAATCACTGCAAAACTCCGTAACAAGGCCTTAAATGAGAGACGCCTCTGCCCAACTGCCAATAACCACGAAGCAGAGCTACAGATATGGACATAAGGCACTGAAACGAATTGGGGCAAAATTATTTTTGAGAAAAGTTATGGCCCTACACATAGGGCATTGAAAAAAAAAGGCAAAAATCTTTTAACGTCAAAATCGTCACTCTATCAATAACACGCGAGAGAAAACAAACATGTCGGTGTAGAACGCTCTAGAATCTAGTAGGGCTCGATCTAGTGGTGGAGCGAAGATCCCCCAATTCCAAAATTTGTAGACTTACTCCTACCCTTTCACGGCTTATAGAACTACTCGGAAAAATTTAATTTGTGGCTATTTACCTCGCAAAAATTATTTTATAGTCCCCACAAAAAAACATTTTGTTGTCACCACTAAAATACTGTCGCCACAACATTTTTTTGTGGTTGCTATATAATAATTTTGCAGGAAAGACTTCCTACAAAATTTTTGTTTCATTGTAGACATACTCAATGGTCTTGTCGACAGCAAGGTCAATAGACTGTTATACACTACTTCAACGCGGACAGCGAATAGGAATGGAATTGGCCATATCCTATTATGAGGAAATCAACTCTGCATTCGCCTGGAGCTATTCCTGAAAACCATGTTAAACCGGTGTCAAGATGTCCGGCGCCGGGGACCGAACACGAATGGTAAGTTAGTCGTGTTGCCATCGCACCATCTCGCTTGGTAACCACAAGAAATGCGTAAACGTGGGAATCTCACCACTTCACGCACAAGGCATATGAATATTCGCAGGACACAATCCTGTGACTACTTTTATTTCACGCTACATTACAGCAGCAAAATAATTGCATAAAATTTACAACTGTTTATGTTGGATCAAGCATTTTTCAAAAAATACATAATAATAATAATAATGGCGTTTTTAGTACATATTTTGACGTAGCCCACAACACTGTTCTTCAGTGCGAATTTTTTCAACTTTCTGTAAGTCAGTCGGTTTTCCATTCTTTTATTAAATCCGTTTTATACAAATTTGGACTTTGACATGCCATTCCATTAAAAAAAAACTACGGAAGCTATATTTTCATTGCTGTAAAAACAGTTACAGTGCACGTCTACAAAACAAACCAAGTCTTGTGCAAACATCAAAAAAGTATGGTAACAATTACATTTTTTTTTTTGCGATTTTCCCCCTTAAGGACGCTGCCTACCTGGACGCCCTGACGAGAGCAAGGAAAGAGGTTCAGTTGTTAAATTATATTCGGCGGGGCTCGGTCATTCCTCACGACATCGCTTTATGTCGAAAACAATTTTCTGCATTAAAAATAAGAGAACATCGTTACAAGAACATAAATTTAAAAAAAAAGTATTTGTTTTGCAGTGTTTTATCGGACACGAAATAATTATTTGCTAATAGTTTTCAGGGTACTGAAAAAAACCAAAAGGTCATTTAGCAATATGAGCCTCGCCCGAGACGAATCAAGAAGTCTCTCGTCGCACACAAGTAGGTTCAACATGTACTAAGCCCCTATCCATACTCTCACCAGGTCTCTAGGTTAGGCAGTCTCCTTAAGATCGCACAAAACCCTTATGTAAAGATTTATTCCAACCAAAGTCTGTGTTGACTCGCGTTTCCATGAATTAAAACGCGATCTTTAGAACATTTTCTTCCAGCGAGTGTTTATGTCAATTTGAACAATGTTCTTGGGCACGCACTACTGCTGAGTGAATATCGCCGAGCCCCGCACGTTGTTGCCAAAGAACGTCTGATACTTCTTGTTTGCTTTATCTTCGTTGCGTTATCTGTGAATACATTCATTGCAGTCGCTGTGATCGTTTGTGTTGTCTTAGTTGTTCCCGTTCAGTTTTACCGATATTTGCACACAACTTGTTTAGTTACTTGTCTATGTTATAATTTTTTTTTACGGAGATACTGACTACACTTTTTTTTTTTTTTACTATATGAACAATATTCGTTGACAAAAACTACTACTGGTATCTACTGTTTTGTATGTTTAATTTTGTGGGTTTTTAGTGACTCGGCAATGTTCGCTTGCAATGTCCAAGAACATGTTTCAGACTGTCATCAAAATGCGGTACAAATATTTATATATAAACTTAACTAATTAAAATGTACGCTGCTAAAGACTGAATAATTTAGATTCATGTTTGAATACCAATAGGTGTCAACATCTGCAAACTGCCCGCAAAAAGTCACAGCGATTCACTGGAATCATAATAAACGCTGGAATAGTTTTAAGAGGGCGTTTATAGGGTTTGGGACGAAAAATAACCGTTATATCCCGGGACAGACTGCAGTTAGGCCGTGTCTCAGTGAGGCACTTGGGGCGTTATTTAAACACCGCGGGCCGGTGTAGAAGGCGGGCTCGAGTAATGAATAGGCTATCATCACACTGGAGTGGTGCAGGGCGGTGCTGGCTCTGCGCCTGATGGCCGCTGTACACGCAACCCGCAGCACTGCCAGGCCATGTGGGTGGAGACACGATCAAGCCAGGACTTCTTGGGCGGGTCTACAGAAGCACCTTCCGCTATTCCTACCTACCCCACATAAAAGGAAATACTCCCCCCCCCCCCCACCAACACCTTACATGTATTACTACATCGAATACCCAAGTGAACTACCTAAAATCAATTATTACTAAGTTTCGATTACAAATCGATTTCAAAACACCGTTTCGAAAGTAAAAGGGACTCAAATCGATTTGCCTCAAGGTCGTTGCACCAAAAATTGTGATCGTACTGGATTGAGTCGGAAGTAAAATTACATGTAAACAGGGATCGTGTCGAAAGCGAATCGAAAATAAATAAACTCTCTTTATTTTTTCGGACTACAGATTTTCATTTGAGAGGTGCGTGTTTGTTATTGTGAAATTCCGATCGTTAGTAGGGATGTGTGGTTCACAGAAGTTTTAGTTCTATTACAAGTCATCAGGGAAATAGAAATTATCAAACTTGCGTATGTAGCAGAATGATAAATAAACAGATGGTTGTATGTACGTATATTTATTTATGTATTTCACGCCTGCCAACATAGAATTTTATGAAAATTACTACTCAGCGAATTCTTCCAATGAATTTAAATCTATCTTAATCGGATCCAAAAATCGAACGTAACGGACATCGTACACGAACGGGATTCAATACTAAATTAGTTTTGAAACGACACGTATACGTAGTAAATAAAAAGAAAAACAAAGTTCGCTCTGATACTTAGCCATATTCGTAACACAGACGTAATAATAAATGGCCAAGCCATGCTTGCCAAAATTATTACGTATTTACTTAAAACATATTTTTGTATGTAAGGAAGTTTGCCAAGAACGAAACACTAGACGCCATGTCAAAAAAAAACGTACGTTAAGTGGGAATACGCGAAGCTAATTTTCATAATAACACTTGTCTAAACTTGTAAGTAATGAAACCTAATGCTCGATAAGTAAAATTATACCCTCATAGGAAATTCTTGTTTTCTGCAAACTGAGGGCGTTTGTAAGTCCTGACAGATGATCCTGTTGAACTAATTATCTAGTCAGGCGTATTACTCAAAAAATCTTCTTTCCATCGAAATAAGATATAGAATCGTTCATCAGTAAAATCTGGAAATAGATTGTACGCACTTCTTACGACATTGGTTGTAGGTACTTGTTTTACAAATTCTGAACGATTGAATAAAGAGGATTATATTCAATAACAAGGATATACCTTCTAGTCAAAAATTCTTCCTGTTCGCAGAAAAGCTGTATTTTTGTGGCATGTAAAAACACGAAGAAAAAATAGTTATATTGAGAAAAAATAATATAATAATAGTTTTACTGTCATAAATGACGGTTTATAACACCAAATTCAAAATGTTGGCGTAACACTTGTTTAAGCAATATATAATGACCAATTTTAGAAGAATATTGGGACCGCAATGGCTGAATGGTCAGACCATTCGCCTCCCACCAAGGCGGTCCGGGTTCAATTCCCCGGCGGGGTTAGTTCCAGGATTTCCGCATGTAGGAATCGTGCCGGACGATGCCGTTGGTTGGCGGGTTTTCTCGGGTATCTCCCGTTTCCCGCGCTCATTTAACTCCGGCGCTGCTCCATACTCACCTCATGTCACCCCTCGCCAGCGCTAAGGACACCGATGTTGAGCGCTGACCAAAATCTCTCATTCACTGACTACAAGAATGTATGACACATTACATTTATTATGTGACACGCTACTCATTTTGAACTTTATGTACATTCGTTAGAAATAACTTTTATGTGACAATCTGGCAGGAATACAATGAAATATAAAGTCGTTGGTAACTAAAACAAAAAAACTTTCAAATAAAAGCATTACAAAAGTTTGTGAGCATTGTCTCGAGGCTGCGAAAAGAAGGATGACGTAACTAAGATGAAAACAAATAAGTTACGACGAAAATTACCGCTGAAAAAAACTAATAGTTAGTTACCTCTAATCTCCTGCATAACTACCAATAGTTTTTCAGTTGGTATTATTCCTAAATTGTGTTTCTGACACGTCACTAACACGAAAAACACCAGTCTTAATAATTACTTCTCTTTTCCAGCAGTGCCAATGAAATCGCGTTCGTCACGGTATATAGTATTTTTTTGTGTACATCACAAAATATAAGTAATAATTTTGAAAACTGTATACCATTCACGAATTAGTTCAACAAGAGTAACATAAATTTCGTAATTATTTCTTTAGCCACACAGTTATACATGGGAACACTGATTCGAGTATTTTCTTGTGTTATAAAAATTATTCGCTTTCACAGAGACAGAAATCTATGATCTTACAAAGGTCTGAACACTTAAAAAGTTAAAATATGATAATCTTATCAACTGAGCTAGTTCTTGAAATACTCGTAGCAGTGTGCCAATTAAGGTTTTTTTTTTCTGAGGGGAGGGAGGATACCTCAACCAACATGGGAGGTCCGGGAGTCCTTCTTAATATAATTACTTTTGAAATCATAAACGAGAGCAGATAAAAAAAAATTGCTGCACAGTTTTGTTACAAATAGTGTACACTGTGTTAATATTTTTTTTTCAAGACAAAATATACAATGGATTCAGCTAATTACGTAATTAAGAAATTGTTCATAATTAAGTAATTAACCATTACCGTATATTTTGCTCAGGAAAAAATTAGACTACAAAAGAAAAACAAATGTCAACAAAACGCAACAGTTTTTCGATGTTTGTTCTCTCTTAGGAATAAAAAATGATGGATCATAGCTTGTACCTAAATACTATATCACTAGCAGAGTATCTAGTACTTTTATCATAGAACATTTGTTTTGACGGAAAGATTTTAGAAAGACAAGTTCATCAAACCCGAAGTCTCGTCTTCCGTAAGTTAATTATATGCATGCATTAATATCAGAAGAAATAAATGTGATTTAAATAATTAGTTCGTATTTTCATGTATGATAATGTTTTAGCCAAACAAAGTAAATGTTTTTGCGACCGTCAGACCACACGAAAGTTAACACTGCGAAAACCAATATTCGTAAGGTTTGCACATTTTAGGATGACTCGTCCATATCTGGTTTATCGTTTAAACAATAGTAATGTTTTTATCGATATAGTAAAATCATCTATCATAATGTCAGTCAGCCAGTCAGCCAGTGTCCTCTTTTATATATACAGATAGTGTCGTATTTGTAAATTTCCAATGTTTTTGTAAATATGTATAGGCCTACTGCATTATGTTAGAAAATAAACGGTTACTACTTAACATAATGTGTGATCTGTGAAAGTTCGCGATCTTTTCTGAAGCCATAATTCGAAAAACAATACTTATTAAAAATTGCTGACTCTACCAAGGTTTCAAGTACGAAGTATTGTACTTTCTTTCCTCCAAGGCCAAACGCAATTAATTACCTTAGAGCACCGCAAGAACAAAGCAATGTCGCGCCTATATACATATATATATATATATATATATATATATATATATATATATACACACACACATATATATATATATATATCATCTCGTACCTGAGTATTGAGATGCGGCGACTTGAAATATTACACGAACTCTGGAGAAGTGTATGGTAGAAGTACTCATACATGGCTGCTTTATTCTAGCTACGGTTGAACGCCACAAACGAACATTTCACTCTTACTTCTGTGATTGGACAACAGTTATATTTACAGTAAAGCCTTGAAGACTGCAAGACAGTAATAAATAAGTAAATAATTCTTGGGTCTATCAAGCTATCCACCAGTTAACTAATGGCCAGTGTACGTATGTGGCTGAAAAATCTATATTGCTGCCAGACGAAACCGAGATATTCACCCATCTCTCTACTCATAGTTAGAGATGATGGTACATCGCGAAAATGTTTTGTGCCAACATAACCTTGAAAACGCTATAGTTTCTTGCAACATATATGATTAGGCGATGTATGTCAGAGACAACATCGCTGTCTGCAGATCAATAACAGGCATCACGGAATACAATAGCAGGATTCTTATTGGCTCAGTCAAATAGGGTAAACTGAACGTGGGTTAAGTTTTCCCGCGATAAACCATCATATATACTTACAGTACGCGAGTCCTGGATAAATGCCGATAGCGCTTGTTACACCCCTGCAGTGACTTGCTGTGGACCCTGCTCACCCCTGAACCTGCCAGAGCTGCTGGTTTTTAAAAGCTCTGCTCTGCACAACGCTGAGAGCCTGGCTCCCCTTCTTGCCCCTCCTACATGCCATTCCTTCTCCCCTCAGGCCAACACACAATTTTACATGACAATAGGGAGGTGGCAAGGGTCCGACCACCCTCCCAACTTCCATTCATACCGCGGTAAGTAAAATGCCACTCCTTTCTTGAAAATTCATATTCAACAGAGGGGGAAAAACTTTCTAAACCTCTCCACCCACGAGATTTGCCGTCCGTAGGAGAAAAAAAACATTATTCTGGAAAACATGGTTCATTATTCTATATCTGAAACACATCTCACATGAAAATACTTATATGTATGCAGCTGGTTGGCTGTAGGGGTTGGGAGTGGGGTAGGCCATGATTACTACCGTCGTAAGTTTATCAGACTGGAGAGGTAAAATTAGTGGCAGTTTAAAATAAACACCGCCCATTTCAAACACAGTCGATAAACGTGCAGTTTCGAACCCACGGTAACAACGAAACACTATCAGCTTTGGCCTTCCTATTCACGATCACGCAACGCTAGAATTCAGACAAAGTGTGACCTTCTTGGTATGAAAAATACTGAACGCAAAGAAATTTTACAAATGTCTCGAACATTAGCCACTGACCGTCATTCAAAGAGGTCAAATACTACAGCATCTTCGTGGCCGTTAGTTCGGCTGTGAAGCATTGTCACCTATCTCGAACCTCGTACAAGCGAGTTATGAACACTTCCTACGTGATAAATAGGGACAGGAATTTTTGACGAAAAGGTTTTTGACCCACTTTGTTTCAGTGCCTTACGTGCGTTCCTGCAGCTCAACTTCATTGCTACTGACAGTGTTTTTGTGCAGAGTCGTTATTCATTAGACTGCCAATCAGTACACGGATAACTGCGACACCACACGTCTGTGATTTGCGAGTTTAACCTCAAGACGCCTACCAGCGCGTGAGAGACTCCAAAGCGACGGAGCTGTAAGGTCGACCTTGAAGCGTGCATCAAATGCCGCGTCGCCTCAACGAGCCAAGTGCTGAACTAGCGTGCAAGCTTCCCGTCTAACGGTCTTTACTATGGGGCACTAAGCGGTGAACATATAATTTAAATTGTGGAAAATCTGCAACTAAGTTCAGTGCAGGTCGCAATCTGAGTTTCACATATATCCGGTTAGTGCATTTTGAAGTACGGAAGTCTGAAAAGGCCGTTTTTAGCAATGTTGGAGGGCTTAGAAACAGTGTTTTTAATGAGCGTGGCGTCGTAACAATGAGGTTTCCGACCTTGTCTGAAGTTTATTTACTTTTCGTATGCTGGCACAATGCGCACACGCTGAATATTTTCGTAGAAAAAACCTGTTTACGAACACGCTGCACGAAGCAGATATGCAGGTGCGCACGTAAGGCACTGAAACAAAGTGGTGCAAAAATCTCTTCGCGAAATTTCCTGTCCCTAGTGATAAACATTAAGATGTTCGTTTCGGGCGGCACGTTTAGGCGGTACGGCAGGTAGTGTTTGCAGATGAGAGCTGTTTCACTAGGGATTGCTTGTTCAACACTCATTACACTCACGTATGAGCCGAGGAACACAACCACACGACGTATCCAACCAGCCAGCAACACAGATTTTCAGTAAACGTCTAGGTTGTTATAATAAATGACTGTGTAGTAGGGCCATACATTTTGCCATCGCACCTCAATGCTGCTATGTATCTGCTGTTTCTGCACGAGGTTTGACTAGGCCTGGAGGACGTCAGTCTTGATACCCGACCAGCTATGTGGTTCCAGTGTGATGCAGTGCCAACTCACTACGCCCTTTATGTACGCGACTACCTGGACATTGCATCTTGGCAGCTTTATATAGGATGGAGAAGACCCACTGCTTAGCTACCACGTTCCCCCGACTTAAGAGGACGTGGTACATAATTCAACGCTAACAGCATTAATCTATAACTGTAGGTTTGCTGAAGCCAATTTGCTAAAATTAAACAATAGCAATCCTAGACAATAGTTTTAGCCAATGTTTTAAACAAAATTGTTTCCAGTGTTACGAACTTCTGAGGCACAATCTCGGAGAACATCATCTCGCCGGAACCTCGTGTATTTAACTACGGCGCAAGAGATTACGCGTAACGAATGAGTAATTCTGGATAAATATTTACTCATAAAGTTGGCAAATACCATTATCTAGGATTGTCATTGTGTAACTTATCCACATTGGCTTCGAAAAAAGCGTAGAAAGAAATCAATTAATAAATTTAGCGTTTATTTATCTACTATACACTCTTAACGTTTTTAGATTACTACATTTGG
This sequence comes from Medauroidea extradentata, assembly GCA_003012365.1. NCBI lineage: Eukaryota > Metazoa > Arthropoda > Insecta > Phasmatodea > Phasmatidae > Medauroidea > Medauroidea extradentata. Next base: position 24,670 of record PNEQ01090958.1, read on the forward strand.
TGCCATGTGAAAACACTTATGTACGCCACTTCTGCTCATACCAGGGACGTCAAACACAGCAAACACCAACTCGATAAGCGAATAAAAGGTGCCGAAACATTTTTTTCTGTTCCCCAATATGTCATGAGGGTAGGTAGCATATTGATAGTGGTAAATATTACCACATTCAAGTACAGACGAACATATGAAAAAGTACGTAATGTCAACTAGGGGTCTACAAAGTTTTAAGTAACTCCTGCTGGGGTAACAAAATCTGTAATAAACCAAAAATATTTGCTTGAAAAAATATTTTCTCTTATAGCTTTTTTTCAACAGTTCGTGTGATCCCTTTTTTTATTTTGGCATAAAAATGTACGGGGTCAGTACACCAATAACAAAATACCGAACAATATTTCACCAAGTTCTCATTTACACAGCAACCAATTTTCTTTTGTTTAAGACATAAAACCGTCTAGAAAAATGCCTACGTTATAATAACTTCACTACATTCATTACTTCTTGATAAGAGACGTAATATAAGAATATTTCCATGGAGATAAAAATACTGAGGTGACAGGGCGGTTTATGTTTGGGTTGCGTTTAAAAAATTTATTTACGTTGTCTCGGCTATGATCACTTCCGACGAACCAAAACACAGGAGTGCTTAAAAGTTAAGCAAATTGTTTCGATACTTACTCAACACACTGTCATTTTTAGAAGGAAAACTCCAATTACAATGTTGCGACGGCTGCAACGCGTATTATAAACAATACAACTTGTTTATTTCCAGTATTTAATGAAGTTCTATTTTATACTGGTTTATTCCATTCATTAAAGGTCGTAATGTAAGTAAACCTACTCCAACTAACTGCAGACTTTTAGTGTTGGCATATCAAATTACGATACTGTACTCATCCAGAAACAAACAAATAAGCATATTAAATAGTAACAACGCCTAAAGACAGACTCACTCGACTATTTCAAACGGATTAAGGTACTCCACCTTAAGGGTGCTGTATACCTAAGAGCCATGGCGTGAGAAAGTATAAGGGCTTACATGTTAAATTATATTCCGCGGTGCTCAGTCATTTATCAAGATACCGCTTTCGGACACAAACCAGTTTATGCATTGAGAAGAGGAAAATATTGACGCACGAATAAAAACGTAGGAAAAACACTTGAAAAAAGGTTTTTGAGTGTATTTTTTTTTCGTCAAGATACTTATTTGGTCACAGTTTTCAGGGAATTTAATTCCCTAAATAACGTGTAGCAATGTGTGTTACACTGAGATGACCAAAAATGTCAGTGTTGGCATACACGTAGGTTCGACAGCAATGCTGAGTCACATCTAATATGTATATCTCCAGCCTTGTCTGCGCCATGACTCCGAAACAGACAGCGACATTAATCACATAACTACTTCTTGAAGGACGGAAGTCAACTTCATTTCTTTTAGGGAGAAAAAAATCGATTTTCTTTAATCGGTATTAGTGAGTGCACACTATCAACACCTTTTACAACTACACATTTATAAAGAATATACTAACTAAAAATTACAAACATCCAAGTTTTGATTAAGTAGTTCCTCAAAACGATCAATGATTCCTTACCAATACTTAAAATATCTGCCTTAAGCGTATAACATATAAAAAAACTTTCCTCGCCATATCACACGTGGTATAGCTTAACTGCAATTACAACTAAGTAGTCGTTATGTTGAAGCACATTCTATAAAATAACTTTAGTTAGAGATTAAGAAATCCTTTATCTTGCAACAATGCAAAAAAAATTTATTTACCTTAAAATAAATACATTTTAGTTACACTAGCGTAAATCATATAATTAACCATATATTTAAAAATTACATCTTAGTTATTAATCAGGCGAAGACGATATTTTTTGAACATCTTAGTGATATATTCAGTCAAGCTTTATTTAATACGACAGTGGCTTGGCGAGTTCTTTAGTTGAAAACCATCAGTTACATTCGACATGTACATATATAAGATAATGAAAATTAAACATTTATGTAAAAAGTGCTTAGTTTTAAAACGCAAAAGCAGGTTATGTGAAGTGAAATCTCTTAGCTCAAACAGGGCCTTAGTTTTAACACAGTGTTTTAAAGGAGTTACAGGTTAAAGTATACGTTTGTGGGGCCCGATTACAAATAAAAGAGTTTATAAGTTTATCCAGGTTAATAGCCGATGAAAACGGATTAACCACAAAAGAATTGTGTCGTCAAACCAAAATGTTTGGAAACATTTTTGATGTTATTGTAACTTTTCCTTTGGTACGAAGCAATATTTCCTTCCTGTAATCAAAAGAAGCTAAAGAATTGATTTTTTTTCCTTTGTCAAAAAGAGAGCAAATTATAAAAGTAATATTTTTTTTAAAAACTCTTACATTCCCTCTGGTATGAAACAAGATTTATTTATTGTGACCACAAAGGATTAAATAAATATTACTTATTTGCCATTAGAAAACAAGGCACAATAAAAAAGATTACCATGTAAGGAAACTTAACCTTTCTCTTTGATATTAATTGAAACTATTTAAATTATTATTTTTTATTTTATTATTATTATTATTTTTTTTTTTTTTTTTTGCTTCTGCTAATCATGATACTAGACCCACTGTTTTGTACTCAACGCTGAATTCGTTTTAAGCATTTGTATAGGTAGTAGTAGTAGTAGTTTGAAGCAAAACTCTTAATATCCCATTTAGCTTAGAAGACGCTGGGAATTCTGCGAAAACACTTTAAACTCAAGCTAAAGCTCCAATAAAGAAATTTAAAATTATATTTCATGTAAATACATGGCGGTATCAACAGCTCATGAGAAACTAAGAAATTAGTGAAAACAAGTTTTCCTACTTCCTGTCTACACTTAAAATTGTAACTAAAAAAAATAGTCACGCTTAGAGAAAACTCACATTATTTTATATCGGACGATCACCCTGTATGTATGCGTACTTCTTATACACGTAAAGCTACTTAAATGCAGTTAAAATTTAAGCTGTTACATGCTGTGCTCAACTGTAATGTTTCCTCCTCTGATTTTCAATTTGAAAATAACAAGCTTCGGAAAAGTTATCGAATATAATTAAAATGATACTACATAAAATACTAGACAACTCAATACTCTACCACGAGCATTGAATACACTTCAACCATTGTTAAAATTTAATAAAATTAAACGCTGGTCCACATAACGACGGATTTGAGGCACGTGATAAAATTGACGATATTACGAAGTCTGTTACAAACAAGGCCATGCAAACACGATTGCAGTCTTAGATAAAGTAAGTATATGACCGGAAAGCATCAACTGCGTAAGATAAAACAAATACCAGAGAAAATTCGCTTCGACACACGGTGTGCATTTCTACACCCGACGCGGAGTTAGCGAGACTGCGCAGGTAAGACGACGCATCCAGGGACAGACGCCGTATGATAAAAAGGGGGGGGGGGTGACAAAGGCTGCTAGGAGTACAAAAGGGCGTACAAACACACCCACACCGCGTCACAACACTGTGCCTGCGACGTGTTGAGTTAGCCTCACGACTGCCGGCCGCTCCTGGGACAAGGTAAATCAACCCCCACAGTAGCATCATCACTTGGCAGGCACTAAGGCCGAAAGGTTATGAAGGATCAGGATTGAAAACATGAACGCATATAAGCTGACATGTTTTCGAACACAGAGATTCACAACTGCACTAAAACAGGTCGCGAGCACGAGAGCCGCTGGCGTAGTATATAATAGAATGGACGCATATCATTTCTTGTGCAGACGCATAGTACATCAACAAATCTATGCAAATAATTTATTTTAATACCCACTATGTTGGTTTAAACTCCAACATATTCAGTAAAATGCAACAAACCGAGAATAATAAATTATCATGTACGCTTCAAGACAGTAAATTATGTTGGAAATTATAAAGTTTGTGAGGGCTTTGCATTAACGTTTCATAATATTTATCATATATATTTTTGAAATTTGTTCATATGGCCTCGGAATACTTCATACAACCACAAATGCTTCACATCGTCGCAATATTTTAATGGCATTAACAATATACACTATAATTGAACTGTGAATGAACTGCATGCAAGGTTTCTGGTTGTGCGCAGTATTTACTGTTATTATGACCCGTGCTTGTGTTATTTTATTGTACAGTGACGGTTCATGCTATGCTTCAAACTCATATAAATTACGAGCACTCAGCCGGCGTATTGGTTATGAGTCCATACCGCTGCTACTGTGCTACCATACGACAAATGAAACAACGATTCCCTCACAATAAACATTTTCGTTGCCACCACAAAATGTTTCTTTAAATATAAGCCACTGCAAAGTAACAAAAACTGTGTTATTTTTAAGGTTATTTATTTGGAATATTTGTGAATATAGTTGTGATATTTTTAACACAAGCTTAACGTTGACAAAATTAATATCTTTGCTACAAATAAACTTATATTACTATCGAAGAAAAATTATTAAGACAAAATTTAACACATTTCACATTTGCTATGCTGTAAGACAAGATATCTTTACCATTAGGTAAATACCTTTGCGGCAAAGGTACTTTACAGTGAATTATATATAAACGAAATTTTGCTGTGGTAATGGTTTGCTGTGGTAATGGAATTGTTTTTACTGTGTACCAAATATTAAATTAACACTCTTCATAACATAAGTTCGGCTAAGAATCATAATTAAAAGTCCGGCGAGGTCTACTGAAGTACCTATTACCGGCGGGAAGACTTTACTCCAGTGGGAGCCTAGGTTGTGGATGTATCCATGGCTGCACTCTTAACAGCCCAGGAAATATATGAGAAAAAAAACATGGACAAATTGCAAGAATAAATTTTTTACGTCAAAATTCGTAGGACAACAGATCCAAAATCACCAAAATCCACCTTCCGGTTTTTTACATTTTTTTTTTCCGGAATTCGTCCCGCAAAATTTCGGAAAAAATTAAGAAGCACAAAATTCACCATAACATATCCAAAATTCACGAAAATCCTCGTACATAACTTCTCCTTTTATCGGGATTCGTCGCGGGAAAAAAATTGAAAAAATTAAATTAATCGAAAACAGTGTACTTTTACAGCAAAAAATTTCAGATCACAAGGTAAAGGCCTAACTTTTCCCGTAACATAATCTAATTTTATACTAATTCACATAAAATTGACATTTTTTTTTTCCAGAATTTGTCCCGAAAAGGCCACAATACAATAAAACTGAAACCGCACATCGCATGCCAAACAACTATGGAGAGCTAAATTTAAAAAAAAAGTATCATATTACATTACAAATTTACTTCTTTCCGCTTAAAAGTAATGAACTTTTCACTATACGGAGTTTGTCGAAGGGAACAAAATTTTTAAACGGCAATAAGCGGAATACAATGCATCGCACGTCAAAATATGTCGGACCGTAACTAAAGAGCAGAAAGTTTTACCTAATAAAAATATAATTCCCCAAAATCCACTAAAATATTATTATATGTGTTTTGGTATTTGTCGCGGAAAACCCTATTCACGGCTTTCATTTTTTTAGTCCACTGCAGGAAACCAGTATGTTTAGGCCTACGACAGATTTCATCCGCATTCCCTTGTGTGTGGCTTTGTGTCTTGCTGTCTGTTACATGACCCTTCCAAGTGTGAAATAGAAAAACTTAAATAAAATAATGTGGCTGTGTGTATCTGTAGAGTTTTGCCTGAATATTAGTGTTCAGTTTAATGGCATGTCCCTTACTTATTTTCACACACACACGCACACACGTCTTGTTATTACGGATAACGGATTGTGGCGAGCTTAATATATGCTGTAAGTATGTTGTTTCATTTTCGTTAAGGATACTAGAGACAGTAAATTTATAATGTGAATAACGTGGTAATAATTAGTATATGTAAAAACGTTGGAATGTGCCACAAAAATTCTTAAGGGCTGTGTTAACAATTTGATGCATGAATTGTAAAAAAAAAAATACTTAATTTAACAGTACGTGTGGATTTTGTACTGACCATATTAAATCCGAACAAACTGTTAAAGTAACATGAAATGATTTAATAAGGATAAATTCTGCATCATACGATAAAGGGGTCCAACTTAATATATCTGAAGGACAGCATGTACATTCAGATTGCCGGAAAAAGTTCACAGATGAGAAGCGCATAGCTCAGTCGAAGATAAAATTACGTACAGAAACCGATGGAGAGCCTGTCTCGATTTTTCCTAAAAAAAAGCTTTCCTCAGTTACAAAATTTTGTTTTTACGAGAACTGTTTTTATTGTGGACAGAAAACATAATTTGGTGATCCTGTAACAGAAACACATGCTGTGAATACCAACGCTGAAAAGTTTGACAAAGCTGTGAAAAGTATATCTAAGGAAAGAAAATATGATAAATGGTTAGAGTGTGTAAACAATCATTTTTAAGCTGATGTTATATATCATCGCAAGTTAGATGTTACCTTCCGTACTTTTCGAGAAATGCCTAACTTATAGTTTTTCAGCGAGTTTATAGCACTTATGCTAAAACAACTGACTGAAAAAGGAAGACCTCCCACTAGATTAAGGCAAGAATATAGCATTCCTTAAAGCTATGGAGGAATTTGAAATGGGTGAAGAACAGACAAAAACAGTTGAAGAATTACAGGACCTGATGAGAAGACATTTCCAAGAAGACGACTTAGAAGCTTATTCAGAGTAAGTTACGGTGACAAGAATTTCTGAGCATTTTAGTGGCACAGTTATGTTTTTTAAAAAGCGTGGGTTTAAGAATGTTGTTAGTCTGCAAGAAAGTGTGACATTTTGGTTAAATTCCATAGCAGAGGAAGCAATAGTAAGAGTCCTGAAGACGAAAAATTCTATATTTTAGTTGATTTTGGTGATTTAATTTTTATTAGGTAAAAACTTTCTGCTCTTCAGTTACTGTCCGGCATATTTTGACGTGCGATGCGTTGTTTTCGGATAATTGCCGTTTAAAAATTTTGTTCCCTTCGACAAACCCCGTATAATGAAAAGTTGATTACTTTTAATCGGAAAAAAGTAAAATGTTAATGTAATATGATACTTTTTTTTAAATTTAGTTCTCCATAGTTTTCTGGCATACGATGTGCGGTTTCGGTTCGGTACTGTGGCTTTTTCGGGACAAATTCTGAAAAAACTAATGATAATTTTATGTGAATTAGTATGAAATTAGATTATGTTAGGCACTTTACCTTTTGATCTGAAATATTTTGCTGTAAAGTGCGCCGTTTTCGATTTATTTCATTTTTAAAATTTTTTTCCGCGACGAATCCCGGAAAAAGGAGAAGTTATAAGAGGATTTTCGTGAATTTTGGATATGTTGTAGTGAATTTTGTGCTCTTTAATTTTTGTCTCTACAAGTTTGTCGTGAGATTAACCATGTTCGACTTATTAATTTTTCCCGAAATTTTCCGGGACAAATTCCCGGGAAAAAGTAAAAACCGGAAGGTGGATTTCGGTGGATTTTGGATATGTTACTCTACGAATTTTGATGTAAAAAAACGTTTTCTTGCAATTTGTCCATAAATCGACCCCTTTCCCTCACATTTTTTCCTGGACTTTAAGGTAAGATAGTTGTTTAACTGACACAGATAACACTCCATTATTCTTCCCAGGCCCTGCTATCACGTGTCAGATCTGTGGACATGGAAAATCAACTCGAACCCTCGGGGTAGGTATATCGCTTCTTTATCGCGGCTAGCAGGCCTGAAACCACACAGGTAGCAGTAACTGGGAAATACCTTCCGCATCTCTTCTTTGTTCACATCACGCATGACGCTAATTAAATACACAGCATAAGAAATTTAAAATGCCTGTGACACAAATGTTACCGATAATAACCAGTACTTGACGTGACTCCTTACGTGTTGTAACTTATTTGGCGGAAGATGGTAATCTCCCGAGTATAATTTGCCAAGATTTTTTAATGAAATGTCATGATAGCTGTTGGTGCGAAAATGTTTTATGTTCTGACGAATTCTCTTATTTTGTTCTGCCAAGAATTATCGTCGCATAATCAATTTAAGCCGATTTTGTACGGATGATTTCCTCGTGATGCTGTGTAGGTTATGTTATGTAAACCACGCCAACAGTGGACGAGATTTTAGTCGCACAAGAATGTATCTTAGGTCGCGGTCACACCAGATACAAACTACTTCACTTTAAAAAAAAAATGTTCAGTTTTATGGAGAGGTTACACTAACTACGAATGAGTTCAGATCGCAGTCTCTTCTCGTTCAAAGTAAACTGATTTCATATGTAGTTTCGAAAGACATATATTCGATGCTTCTCTCCTATTGGCTACTTGGAGAAACGATTCATGTTACAAATATGGCTGCTTTTAGGGTCCAACATTTTGCATTCGTTAAATTAAATTAAATCAACCTTTGGTGTAAAATAATTATATATACTCTACACACAAATCAGTATTGCAGTTAGATGGAATGTGATAGTTAAAAAGTCACGAATGTTGAGTGTAGATGTGATAATAATTAAATATGGTACATATCAGGTGACAAATTTGTTGAGGTTAGAAAGTCCATTGAGTTTATTCTGTTTAATCGTGTAACCTCGCAAACATGTTTAGCTTCAAAACACGATCAAAAATGGCTGCTGAATGTATTTAACTGAACAAGTTTAAGACCTCTAGTGTGACCGTGGCCTTAACTGGTCGACGTCACTGATAGTCACAACAGCCGTGCCATGTTTTTTTTTTTTTCCCCTCCTGGAAGCAGCGAGACACTCAGATACACTCCTCACGGTTTCTCGAGCCAGCTGGATGTCCTTGGGTGTGATGGTGACTCTCTTTGCGGGAATGGCGTACAAACTGAAGTCCTCAAACTGTTCCACCAGACACCTCTCGCTCGCCTCCTGCAGCGCGGTCACGGCTAAGCTCTGGAAGCGCTGTTCCATCTTGATTTCCTGGGCTATCTCCCGCACCGACCACTGGAAGGGCAGCTTGAGGATGAGCAGCTCGGTGCTCTTCTGGTATCACCTAATTTCCCTCAGGACGACGGCGCCAAGCCGGTTGCTATGCGGCTTCTTCATTCTTGCGGGCCGCCTTCACGCCTGCAGGATGGGCAGCATTCCGGCAACTACTTGGTTTTCAACTTTTAACAACGACGAAAGTACCGCGAAATAAAACCCAGCAATTACAGAATCGGCCTCAAGAGTATTGAGAGTACGTAGTTGGGTGGAATCATGGTTCGTCTCACTTTCACTACAATCTTGCTTCCGTTGCATCAGCTTCAGTAGAAAATGGTCAGTGACCCGCTGTAAAGAAAATTAGAAGATAACGAGAAATTATTTCCCCCCTCCTATCTACTAGAACATTTTACGATACAGTGAGTTTTCCAAGTCCCAAGGACGAATCACTGCAGCTAACATCACATCTACTACCTACAGAAAATTGTGGTTTTCAGAGCAGGTGGCTTTTTGAGAACCAACTCAATACACAACCTATTTCCTTGAAGTCTTCCGTCATCTTCTGAATTGTAAATTAATTATAAGTAGACGAATGACTTTGTGATGAACATATTTCATTAAGAGGGAATCATTACTTTAATGTCATTTCGTTTCATTCTGAATCACTGCAAAGTACCTCTCACAGAGGAGGAAATGTGACCGGATATGTTTAGTGATTATTTTTTCTACCTGATAAACTACAAGTACTTCACAGATATCCATAAAACGTTTTCATGGTCTGGTCACTAGTTGTGAAATGATTCGACGGCAACTGTCTCTGATATAAAACCGTTGAACGGATCCGTGTGTAGGGCAAAGCAAAACCTACTGAAAATCACCATATATCACATGAATAATTTTATGCAGTTTTATTCCGTCAGAAGCTGTAGCCATCTTGCTACACAACAATTTCACTGTTTGCAAGTATCTAACCTAAGAGCCCCGCAAAAAAATTACACGCTGTTTTAACACAATTTGGTATGATTTGATATACAAGGAAATGTTTCTGTAAACCGTCTAAATTTTGCAGATGTTGAGTTCGGGGATAAGACATAGTTTTGTGGTCTTATTCATCACGCTTTAATGCCTTATCTACTTTGGGAAAATCGACTGTTATCACTAATAAGTGTTCTGTCGTCATTTGATAAGGCACAAGGATTTTTCAAATGCTTTCCTCGACCGTCGTCAGGAGTAGTAATTCCATATTTTAGAGTACGTTGGAGAGTCCGTATTTGTGAGTGAGCAATGTTAGTTGTGTAAAACCTGTTTTAAACACACTTTCTTTGCCTTGACTATGGGTCTGTCTTAAATTTCTTTCGTCTGGATATCTCGCCTAATATAATGGATTTTGCAAGTTGAAGTGGCTGCTCATCATACGTCAAGGTACGATATACTCCGTAAAGCTTCCACTACATTTGCAGGTTAATATCCTTGCAGCCATTTTATAAACATACGTTAGCACAGCATATACGACTCTGAAATATGCAACAAGTGGATATTATTAACCAATATGTAATTAGATTGGCATAAATTGTGTTTATATCTAACTAGGATGGGTTCACAATCGCACGAAACTTGCATTCACACGCTTTTAATGCAACTGACAACGAAATTTCATTTTGTTCATTTTGCGTACATTTAATGTACTGTTCTCCGAAGGTACGGGCACATTACGTTTGTCGTTGCAGTCGTATACCCTCTACGAGTCATATGCGAAGCATTGTGTATATCCGCACATTACTTACACGTTTCACACTGCTTGCAGTAAATGTCACGTCATGGTCCGCCATTATTTCTGTAACATACAGTTCTGTTCGGCGAGAGATGCATGAAATACGTGCAAGCCATATATTTTTGGAACTGTCATCGGACAGGAAATGAGTAAACTATTACAATACGTGACGCAGACTGCCACATACAGCATTTTTATTCACGCGATTCTCAACACACACACAAAAACCCAAATAGAACTATTCGAGAACACGACTCAACCATTTTAATAATGCACTTTGCTATACGTTACTAAATGAGGATTTTCGGTAGAAGTAGGGAGTGTTTCCCCAATTTATACAGTTTCCTCTAACGTGAAATACAGGACCTCTGTCCTCCTTGCTGCTTTTCCCGGAGTTAAAAATTATATTTAAACAATGAGAATAGTAATTTAAAAAATCGACAGCTAAATTGAATTTGCCTTGTGTGGGAAAATCTTGTGACGCTATGTTGTTGGTTGGCCTGGTTAACTTTAGTTATGATTACTTAATAGATCTAGTACCAACGTTTAGAGGAAACGAAAAACTAGAGCTCCAGCGTTTACGACAACAGACTCAAGTGAATCAGACGTGAGAGAGGACTACATTAAAAACTCCCTGAAAACCAGGTTGGTAGTCATGATCGGGAGAAAGGGAGCCTCTGGGATCTAAAGCCCCTGCCAGAAAAATGTCAACTAGAAATTAAATTCGAACACTTTTTATAACATATTTAATCAACACCAGGTAAATATGACCTACTTTAGGAGAACATTGTAAGTTACGAGGAGTTACTCAAATTCTCTATCGTAAAATAATGTTTGCTCTTTTCATATGTATGACTTATGTGTATTTCTTCTCAGACAGATACTAACTTAAAATTGTATGGATTTTATGCATATTTACTATATCTTAAGTTCAACTTGATGATTTGTGAATAGTGAATAGTAGACAAAACCGAAAATTTATTAAAATATGTTACAGTATGTATACAGACTGTACATAAACAACAACATAATGAGCACACCAAGAGAATTCTGATAAGTCGGAGACGAAAATGTAAGTGAAGAAATGTACAACATTTTATATGCACAATGTGGCAACACTGCACGGAGAAAGTGCCCTCATCTGCTCCACGCTCAGGTATTATATATGTATGTCAAGTAAGTTTGGACTGCACGGGATTTTAACCTGCGCCCGTGATATGCAGGTAAGAACATTAGAAGTCGGGTATCTATGGAGCGCAAGAGAGGACTAACTACCAAGCTATGTTGCCACATTGAGCATGTAAAATGTCATTGTATAACATTTTGTTACTAACATTTTCGTCTCCAATTCAGCCCAGGGTTCGCGTGGTATGCTTATTATGCGTTTGTTTCTGGAGATCCTAAACATACTCGTCAGCGAAGTCGTGATGAAGGCATATCTATAAAAGATTACCACTGTCAAGTGAAACATGTGACGTACCACTCTATAATGTTGCAGATGAAATCACTAATGCTACTGATGGCGGCGGCGATGGTGGCGCTGGCGGTGAGTGAACGGGTGCTTTACCACGAAAACGGCGAGGCCGAGGTATGGGGACCGCAAGGCATCCGGCGCAACTTGCAAGGGCACTTGTTGTCGAGCGAGCCGATCAGGCACATGCTCTTCGAGGAGGCAGCCCGGCGCGCAGACTTCTGGCAGCCCTACATCATCTCGCCCAAGGACAAGATCCCGAAGACACCCTCTCTCTCTAACCAGCGCACCGGCTTCTGGAGACCATTTCCACCCCAACTACGCTCCCTCCGTGACCAGCTCAACCGCTACCAGCAGCCATTACCGCTCCCACTACACTCTATCCCTAACCAGCGCACCGGCTTCTGGAGGTCATTTCCACCTCCACTACGCTCCTTCCGTGACCAGCTCAACCACTACCAGCAGCCATTACCGCTCCCGCTACACTCTATCCCTAACCAGCGCACCGGCTTCTGGAGGCCATTTCCACCTCCACTACGCTCCTTCCGTGACCAGCTCAACCACTACCAGCAGCCATTACCGCTCCCGCTACACTCTATCCCTAACCAGCGCACCGGCTTCTGGAGGCCATTTCCACCTCCACTACGCTCCTTCCGTGACCAGCTCAACCACTATCAGCTGCCATTACCGCCCCCACTACACCCTATCCCTAACCAGCGCACCAGCGTATGGCGGCCATTTCCACCCCCACTACGCTCCCTCCAAGACCAGCACAACGGCTTCTGGCCTCAATTGCCACCCCCGATCCATGACTGACGACTCATTACATACATTCCCTGACAAGTACACTGGGTTCTGATGTCTCCTGGACTTAGATCTAAACCGAGTGCAAGACCAGGATTAATATCTGTGTTCAGTAAGAGCACAATTTTGAAGCGATGTCGATATTCCGACTTCACAAGAAAATATAGCAAATACATTTTTAATCTGAATAACATTTTTTTAAACCGAAAAAATAACAAATAATTAAGATTGCCTACTTAAAATTAACCTAATATTCCTCCCTATCTTTACAGAATTCGTAAGGAAAATAGAGAGAGTCGAAGTGGTAATAAACAGACATGCAGACATAAAAGTTACAGTATGAATACTAATTTCACATGCAAGCTCCAAATGTTTCCTAAAAATTCTCTATTTTCCCTTAGCTTATGCATCAGTAACATAAACGACTATTTTCAAATAAAAAGCAAGGCATTTCACATTTCGTAAAAGTCGACTATACTCCAATACTTCTGCTATTTAGTACCGCAACCCGATGTCAATTATTCACGAAGTGTTGAGGGGATCAGATAATTGTAAAATTTCATCTCGCCAATAGCGAGGTCATTGGAGACGGATCCAATAGTTTTGACAGACTGGAAACGGGGAAAATACGACCATGATTATGTTTTTTAAGGAACCATTCCCGCATTCACGTGAGTGATTTCAGGAAACCATGGTCAACAGAAATCAGGATGGCCGGAGGCGGGAGTAGTTCTCGGGTCCTCCCGACTGATAGTCCAACATTTTACCATTGCTCCTGGTCGCTCGATAAGTCTCATTAAAAATTAATATGTTATACTCATGAAACCTTATCACTCAAGTATTTATAGGTAGTTCGCGATAAAATAAAAACTTTTGAAGGCCATTTTATCCTGAATAATATTAATAAGAAACAACATTTACTGATATCTCAAGCGTTTACTTCTGACTACGGTACAAACTAAATATTTTGATTGATTGGTGGATCCTTAGGTTGTTTGACTGAGTGTTAGGTTGTTTGTTTAGGACTGAAAAGAGGCAGGAAACTATTAATTATCTGAAAGGGGAAAAAACTATGGTTTCAAAGGTGCTCACTGTAACCTAAACCACCTACATCAATAAACTACTTATACTATTTTTATTGCTTCACCACTACGCATACAAAAAAATGAAACTTATTTCCGTTCACCACAAAATCATTAAGTTAATTATAGTGTTAATGACATACATACATGTTTAACAGATGTAAGTTTCGTATTAAGGAAAAAATAGCTAGTTTCGTGTAACTATCTAGCATCCAGCTGTGTGTATGGCAGCAGGTATCCCTGAGAAAGTGCTGCAGCAGTACTAACGCGTACCTGGTAGCCATGGAGCTGAGCAAACACAGGGAGCTGTCAGTAACGTAATTACAAGGGCTTTACACTGGCCCCGCCAGTCCTCCGTGAGCCAATTAGTGGCGGAGATAACACGGTGCAGGGGGAGGGAGAGGTACAAGAGGGAGGGGTATAGTGCGAGGTGGCAACATCAAGTAGGTCAATAGACTGTGGCAAACAATGGCCAGGTGGAAACTGTGACCGTTCAAGTGTTAATTAAAATTGTACAATTGTACACTTGAAGCATTGCGAAGAAATTATTTTTAAAGACTTTCTTTGTAAAACTACATACAAAGTATTTTTGTGTGTAACAAATATAAACTCATTTAACACTATTACCTAGCACATTAAAGGCTAAAAAGTAATACACCTTTGCTGAAAATAGTAAATTCCACAAATTTGTAAATGTTATATACAAGTGCACCGTTCCGCTTATGCTATTATGTGAGTTTGTCTTTTTATTACGTGCGATGTTATTTAGAGTAACTTATTCCACCACAGTTGATTTACAAATTGACTTTAACACCGCCTACCTAGACACATCCTTCAGGGCTGTATACACATTGACCACAAGGAACATAAGTGTTCGGGAAATATTCGAGATTTAATTTGGATTTGAATAAACCATGTGACAGACTAACAAAATAAGAATATTTTTATCATGATTTAGAAGTATTTACACTCGTAACATGTGCTAATACATAATCTATGGATAGCTTCTCCCTCTCTTCATTTATTAAGTGCAAAATACATATGTCCTTTAATATTGCTGACATTTTCAAAACTAAGCACATTTCAGAGCGTTAGTGGGTCTCACCCACACTCATAAACAACGGTTAGACGCGTACTTTATACAAAATTCTCAAGTGCTACGCATTCGACCTTCAAATGAGGTACTTGTTCGGTCCAACATGTCATCGCTTCACACATAGTCAACATTTTTGGATGGGACTAATGAGAAAAATTATTTTTTTCTGCGGAACACTGTGTGTTATAATCGGCCAAAAAGTCGTTCTCGGTTTGTAAGATATTATATTCATTTTTACTGATGGCTCAAGAAAAGAAGTTAAATAAAATGCTGTTCTTAATTTTTATGACAGGTATCAAAGTGTTGTTGACATACATCTCATGTAACTTAGTGAAGAAAGGGCAGTAAACGGTCTCGAGGTAGGCTGCAGTGCAACGTGTGACGTCACGACAACTACTGTGCATGGGACATGGTGGCTCTGCTGGCACAGAAACACGAGTCGTGTCCTGGGTGGAAGGAAAAGGGCGGGGACGGGAAGCTGCCCTCGAAGACAGGCAGGTGGCGGTCCAAGTGATGGATACTGCGGCGCCAGACCATGGAGCCTCAGCTCACGCCGGACCCGGCATCCATATTTCAGCACGGCGGGGGAACTTATTACTCCGCGGTTGGCGGCCGTGGCTGGCCGGGCCCTTCCCCGCACCCTCCACCTTCTACACCAGCCCTCCTGAGTTATGTCGCCGGGTCAGAGCCCGCCTGCCGGCCGCTCTCCTCAACACGTTTACCCCGGCCTAAAACAAAAACTTTCTCTCGCCACCAACAACAGAGAAAGCAAGACGCCGTATTTCACGCTTGAACCCCCCCCCCCCCAAATTCTCCTCGATATATCGTTTTTTTCATTTATTAGGAGTAAAATCCGTGTAAGAGGTTTACTCGCACAGCATTATTTCTCACGTTACAAATATATACACATAGGAATTCTTTTCTCAATAAGTACAATAAGCAGAAACAAGGAAATATACGACATTTTACAAGGCTTTTTAATAAAACGTGACAAGTCAACTGAAACAAAATTTAGTTCTACTTTTTCAGGTCAGGTCTACTTGGGCCATTATAGAGGCTAAATTAGAAGAGAAAAATTTCACATACATAATCGATTAACTCCTTGGAACCAAGATAACTTCTAGCTGATCAGTAAAATTGCAATATGTTTATCATTCTATCTTTAGTTGTGCTACATGCTTAGAAGTTACCCCAACACCATCAGATACACGAGGAGGGGGGAAATGTCCCTATAGGTCATTCGAGATAAAGTGAGCACAACAAATTCAGCCTTTGAAAAATATCACTAGCCGTTACTGCATATAAATCAACATTAACTATGGTTGCCTTACTGCTTGTATGGTCGGCAGCGAAATTACGCAATATAGTTCCGTAAATTTTACTATCTAAAGACAACAATTCAGAAACAAAATCAATCGAAATCGACGTAATTATATTTCATATAAAGAATAAACTTATTTTATTAAAAATATATCAATTCATTCTGACTGCGCAATTTATCTTACAAGCGCAAACATTAAGTGACGTGTCCAGAGAGGTTAGACATGTCTCGTCGTTAGCCGTTACGCGCGGAAAGATACGAACTGGTTGAAAATAGAACTTTAGCAAGGATGATCGCTCACTTTATTCCGAACCAGATATACCAGAGTCTGCTTTACGTAGGCTCCCAAGTATTCGCATGGAGCGAGCTCTAAAACGCAGGAAAACGGATATCAAGGCGGTGAGAGCACCCATAGAGCCAAGGTCTTTACAAAATCGTGTGTAGAGAGTGCTACACTTCTGCGCCACTTGTAATTTTAACTACACAGGCGTGAAATACCCTTAACATTTTTCAGGCACCAATCATTTGGTTTACTGTCGCGATATGGTTACAAAAATACAAATTCAAGTAACTGGAAAATTAATACCTTAATGAAACTACCCTTGCAATAGCCAACAGATTTGATTGTTCTCTGATGTCCTACCGCAGCCGTAATTTGTAAAACGTTTCTGTTCAGAACTGTACAATTATTCTGAGTCAAGCACACGCAGATATACAAACACATACAACGTGCGTACATATACGCATTACAAACGTCGCTTACATAAATTCTTTATATGTGTACGTCTAACTAAAGAAACCCACTAAAAAAAACTTTTAATTAATTTATACCCACGATGACTGATGATTTTCAATATGCACTGATCACCTACAGTATTTTCGAAACATAATTAAAATTTCTGATTTGAACTATGGTACGAGGGTTACCAATGAACAATCATTTACTAAGCGGCTGCGCTGAACACTGACCTTAAGGGCGTTAACGTGGCAAAATTCAAAATTTTATATTTGCATGACATAGTGATCTTTTATAGACTTTACTTGTGACTGCACTTTCTAATAGTAAAAACTTTTCAGCTCTCATAATTTTCCCATAGCGGCATGTCAAAGTCGGAATTTGCAAGTTACGGTAACATAGGGATAACAAAAATCAAGTGGCTTACCCAAATTAAACATTTTACACTGAAATAAGATATAATAGGCCGTATGCTAAAATATTTAAAAACATACAACAAAGGTTTATCGTCTTTTTATTAAATTGCCGTAAATAAAGTAAATTGTCCTAATTTTCAATTTTTTTTAAAGTACAAAGGGATTTTACTGTGTGTCTTTAAATATTTTAGCATGTAGCCAAACATATCTAATTTCAGTACAAATGTTTTTATTCGAGTAAGTCACTTGATTTTCGTTATTCCTATGTTCTCGTAATTTGCGAATTCTGACTTTGACATGTGGCTATGGGAAAACTATAAGAGCTAAAAAAATTTTGCAAGTGGAAAATGTAGTCACAAGTAACATCTACAAAACGAACACTTAAGTCGTGCAAATATAAAATTATGATTTTTTGCCACGTGAACACCTTTAAATGTTGTAAAGGCACCCCTGACCTCAAGAAATCAACTTGCCATATGCAGTCGCGTCTGTGACATAGTTCCCGCCGTGTTGAAACTGAAATATCCGACATTATCAGAGACGTAGAAGCCAGTGTGACCGACACGAGCACGTGCAACTCGACGTTCGCGCACATTCCCTGTGGTCCTGGCCCTGGAACAAGCGCTGCAGTACTGTTATCTGTCCTGCATTGTGGTCCACACCCCCGAGCGCCTATCACAGCCGCAACGCAATTGTATTGTCGAAAAGGGTTGTGTGAGCGCCTGCCGTGATAGGCAACACGCAGAGCAGTGCTGCTCGACGGGAGATACTACTTTATAGGCGCTCGCCGTGGTCGGCAAAGCTCGCCAACTGATACGAGAGGACGCGTTTGCAAACCCCGAAACAATGAACAATCTTTCTCTCCACCCTTTCCCACCCGCACAACCTTTATAAACATTGTGGACCCTGAGATAAGTGTCGACAAAAAAAATTAAAAGCGAGAGAACAATTCGCACATCCCGTTATGCAATTGTGTAACACGAAATATTTACAGCACACTTCAGATATTGTATTGAGTTTTACACAGCAAACGGGACCCAGGGCTGCACTGCAATCGGAACTCGGGTTACTGAATATGCGTTCACAATCTTGACTCATTACGTGAGTCTTTGGACAATCGCCGGTTCCACTTCACAAATCACAATACAGTAATAAAAAAAATAGTATAACACACATATTGAAATAATTATTAACAGTGGCGTAGCGTGGCTGTGTTCCAAAACGTACTGTTTTAGCGCCGACTGTACGCTTTAATCACGTGGCAGTTGTGTTGTAGAGACCGAGGTGTATTAGTGGAGAAATCCTACTTTGTCTCTTGTACGCTACTGGCTTGTCATTGTATACCTTCTTCTACTAGTCTAATGTTTCCATAGACAACTCAGTGCTGTGTGAATGTGATTTATCGCAGGAAAACTTGACTGTTTGCTAGGCTTCAGCGTAATGTATTCCGTTCCGACGCTTTTATTTACTTACTGGCGAGTCCCTATTTGACCGGACCAATGACAACTCTGGACTACTAGACGTTTGTGACTCGTCTGTAAACAACTAGACTGTGCCACATATCCGTCCGCCAACAATACATGACGCAAGACTCTAAACTGATTTGCAGAATACGCTGGCAGAATACATTCTCGAGATTTTTCACCATCTCTAATAATTGCGTTTGGCGCCACACACCATAGAACACCACACGACACGCCACTGATTATAAGGAACAGGAAAATTTCGCGACTTCAATGACCTACAGGTTAGAATCAACTAACCTATACATAGAGCCCACGATTTTTGGTGAAAATAATTCTGCAACAGTTTGTTTCAATGCCTTACGTGCACATCTCCAGCTGTGCTTCATGGTTATTGGCAGTATGTACTATTGCTACACTTGACTTCGGCGGACGCAGCGAAAGTAAGAACGATCGTGTTTTAGATGAAGCGCAAAGGTAATGCTGACGTGTATAATACTCTTATTGCTATAGAGACAGTAAGATTAGCCTTGATTTATACGCTGTTAATACGAGTTGCATACATGCGCCTGAAACACTGGTAGATAAATAAACGCTGAAATCATCAATTGATTCCTACCTTTTTTTCGAAGGCATAATGGAGAAAATACTCAATGTCAATCTTACATAATGGTATTTGCCAACTTTATGAGTAAATATTTATCCAAAATTACTCATTCGTTACGCGTGATCTCTTGCGCCGCAGTTAAATGCACGAGGTTCCGGCGTCAGAGATTGTGCCTCAGATGTTCGTAACACTGGAAACAATTTTGTTTAAAACGTTGGCTAAAACTATTGTCTTGCATTGCTATTGCTTAGTTTTCGCTGATTGACTTCAGGAAACCTACAGTTATAGATTAATGCTTTTAGCGTTGAATTATGTCTTAAGAAAGACAAAGAGGTTATGTATCCCGACAGGAGCAAACAGCTGCCCGTGTCAATCAAGAAGAGCTGAAGTACATTCACCAGCGTCAAGACAGCTTGTAAATATGCATGTCTCGTGCCTTCTTTTATTTCTCTACCAGCACACACAACTTGTACGAGGCGACTGTCTGCTTGCTCTGTCCGAGCCGGACTTAATGCTCAAGTGTGACGGACACTATTTGCCGATGAGTAAGCAGAATACGCTACTACACTTCGGGCGTGTTCACACATTCATGATAGAGGTAAAAAGGAGGAGGGGGTCGAAAGCGAAGACTACGTGTGCGCCGAGTGCTCCGTTACTACTACTCGACCATGACAACTAGTCCCCCCGTAAGGGGAAGAAGCGTGGCGCTAGCAGTAGGTAGACACATCACAGGGAGGGGAAATGTACTGCACCTGACGTGAGTTCATGGCACACGGTCAGTGGAGACGTAGCGCGGCGAAAACCGAGCCAGCTGCCTGTGCCGTAGTATTATGGCCGCTACTGCGCAATCGTCAAGCGGTAGTGCGCATTTTTCCCGCGGGAGTAGTTGTCGTGGTCGAGTAGTACAGAACTGGCCTGTGTATATAATTCGCTACTAAAGGAGGGGTTAACGAAAACATTTTAATTGTTTTAATAACTTTTATATTTGTACGATACATGGTTTGTTTTGTAAACATACACTGTGGCTATCTTCTACAGCAATTAAAATTTCGTGGCTCGCATAGTTTTTGTGTAACGGCATAGTTTTTGTGCAAAGGCAAGTTAAAGCTCAAATTTTCATGAAAAGGTTTTATACAAGAAAGTAAATCCAACTGACTAACAGATGTGAAATTTTTCATACTGAAGAACAGTGTCACGGATTACGTCAAGTAAAAAAAAAAAACCGCATTGAACATGTTTCTTTAGTTTTTGAAAGAGTGCTCAGTATGAAAATAAAAGTACTAAACCGACACGGTATTTAGCAGAGCAGTATAAATATAACAAAGCGTAATTTTTTTCACAAAATTAGAAAAACATATAATTCTTAAGCTCCAGTATTAAACCTTACCGCTTCACGAAAACACAATATTCTTGTTGTTTTTCTTGCTTCAGCAAAGAAAGCTATGCGCATGCGTAGTCCAATCTATTGTTTTAGCTACCGTATGTTTAGTGTTTACATTTTTCCGCGCCATTTACTAAGCTTCTTCTGTTAAAGCCATCGTACGCGGGTCCGAAGCACGGTTAAGCCAGGAGATGATTAAGTTACGGTTTAGGTTAACGCAGTAGAAATTTCAACACAAATAAAACACAACTGAGTCACCGAATGAGCGAATGACAAACAGAGGAACACCAAAAACAGCTATTTATATTTAGGTTTGTGAAAGTCAACGTAGAAATCCTTGAAAAGGAAAAAAAAAAAACTTAACAAGTTTTATCCAACTTTATTAGTAGAAGCCAGTAATTTTCGCGTAAAGATTTTTGCACCACATTGTTTCTATCCGGCATGTTTCATATTAGCGGCTCTGCATCGTTATTATTGGCTAAATATATTTTCGTAGAGGCGTCACATATTTGACTGTGCCAGTTACAACAATGTTTCTGCGACACTACACGTCTGTGAACAGCTGGCAGAACCATAACACGCTGAACAGCCATCATCGACCACGAAGCAGAGCTGCAGGTGTGCATGAAATGCACTGAAACAAAGTGCTGCACAAATAACTACTGCACTGAAAGAAAAGTATTGTTGTAGGTACTATACTTGTGTTAAAATAGGGATAATACTCTAGTATGCACTGTAAGAAAAAATTTCCGTGAAATTACGGAAAAGTGCTGGCAAAAAATTATCCACAAATCTTTGTAAAGTAACGGACACTCAGTTTTCTTGATAACGGAACCCTCCGTAAAATAAAGGACAATCCGTTCTCCGCAAAAAAAAATTAAAATTCTGTAATCTACTAGCACTCCGCTTTCTAGAAATACTATATTTTCTTATTAGCTATGTGTTATCGAGATTCTGACGCACTAATTAGTAACCTGAAAATTTTTCGAAGTTGCTGGGATTCGAACCCACGACCTCATAACTGCCAAGCAGAAGCTCTAACCATTGAACCACAGTGACAACTTATAAGTAAATGAGTTCCATGCAGTGGTAAGATATCAACTTTATAAGAGACAACTTTAGTATTTGACATCCAGGATTCGTAGCGATTATTAATACCACTTTTTTTAAGACACAGTAAAATACGCTTTAAAATTGTAGAAACATATTTTCATGTATTTATGGAAAGTTACAGTCTAACATCCGTTAACTGGCAATACGGACAAATTTCCGAAAACAAAATATTACGGAAGCCACTTCCGTAAAATTACAGTACTTTTCTGTAAAATTTTCCGTGAATTTACGGAAATTTTTAACAGTGTGGCTGTCGGAACTATCTGCATTGTTCCTACAACAATATATTTGTTCCTTCTATAGAACACATTGTTACTTCTACAAAACCAACTGGTGTTAGAACAGTACAGATAGAACTGAAAACCTAACTGGACTGTTGTCCTTTGTTTAAACACAATTATGGTGCCTACAAGAATAATTTTCTTCCAGTGTGGTCCCTATTTATAAGCAAATATTTTACCAGAGAAATTCATTTGTTTAGTGTTATCTTATGCGTGTAAATGATATGTAAGAACATTCGTCGTGAACGATTGTGCCCCAGTAATATATCACCGGAACAATATTTCCTCAAAAAGTTGGCAACGACAGCTTTATAGGCTTGCAATTTAATTATTTTTTTCGTGTTGGTTTTGAGAAACTTCTCGGGGAGATTCACAATGAGTTCCTGCCACACATGTGGGTCCCTGGTTAAATGAAAATCGGTAGTTGTACTGATACGTCCAGTTCACCTACGAGACACATTTCACAAGGGATGTAAAATAATGTGCACGATTCCCGAGACGCTTGACTACTGTGCGTTACCTGCGACTGTTGATGATCGAATAAAAACAAATTCGGTCTGATAAAACGTCAGTTTACTTCTGCGTTTTATTCGTCATGTGTCAAATGTTTCGTATTACTCTGTAATACTGGGGATAGGACCCATAGGAAGAGATGTGCCGAATTCTCGTTATTTTCTGTGAGAGGTCTAGACTTCAAACAGTTGTAGGATAGTTCGTCAGCTCTGATTCGTCGACTTGCGCGGAGTGTTCGTCCTACAAATAATTGAAAAATATTGGCGGCAGTGTGATCAACCTCTTGTAAAGCGACCACACACGTGGCTGACATCACTCATAGAGAGAGATTTTTTTTGTCAGCGCTCAACATCGAGGTCTTTAGCACTGGTGGAGAGTGACATGAGGTGAGCATGGAGCAGCGCCAGAATGAA
Source organism: Medauroidea extradentata (assembly GCA_003012365.1). Lineage (NCBI taxonomy): Eukaryota > Metazoa > Arthropoda > Insecta > Phasmatodea > Phasmatidae > Medauroidea > Medauroidea extradentata. The sequence goes on from PNEQ01090958.1 coordinate 48,079, forward strand.
AGGGCGGGGGAACGGGAGAACCCCGAGAAAACCCGCCAACCAGCGGCATCGTCCGGGACGATTCCCACATACGAAAATCCGGGGGCCGACCCCGCCGAGAATCGAACCAGGATCGTCTTGGTAGGATGCGAATGGTCTGATCATTCAACTACTGCTGCCCCGAAATCACTTAGACGTTCGTGGCCAATGGCATTGTAGATTTAGTTCTTGCCAGTTGAAGCCTAGTCTGCCTATGGGTAGAAATTTCGGGTTATTATTCAGTCACAGCTACGAATTTTGCTTTGGGCGTGACGGTAACTCCTCGCGACTATTTACTTTAATTTATACGCCAAGCCTTCTTAAAATTTAGTTTTCTAACCGGGTTAACCGAGTGACTTCGTAAACGCGTGTAGTCGACCCTGCCCCGAGAACTACCCATCACACGCATAATGTAAATGCAGAACGTGAGCTGGGCGAAATAACGAGGTACACTGTGAAGAGTTGTTTCCGTGCATGTTCCGGCGCCACCTCGAATGCTAATGTGGCACGGCGCTATGAATGACGTCACACTCCCTACATTACACACGGCCGGGAGTTTATTTCTCCTGGGACCTGGTCTTTGTGACCTACAGCGCTTAATAGCCTTGTGCCTCGTGTACACGCTGCTCGTCATCCACTACGTACTGAAATCACGGATACTAACGACGCGTATTAGTACTTTTTTTTAAACCAGAATTTTACAGTATAAGCTTACTCTCTCCTGAAGGCCAACAGTTATGGTTTCGTATTTAAGTCAATATGGCTCACTTCTTGGAGAAAAGTTAAGAAAACTGATTTATAATTACCATTACAAAAGCTTCAATCATTTTTTTTTTTATCGCAAACAATACTACGGAACTAACCATAAAAGAAACGTTTGTTTGCTGTACGACAGGAAGATGTTTAATTTTACCCGGAAAAAAGTATTGCGTCAGTCATAAACTCCCCATTAAGTTGGGGGCACTAGTTGCCATCCCAGATTATTTTATTATAGCTTATTTTAATTCTGAGAATAAAAGTGTGTAATAAGCGATTATAGCGCGAATACTACTAATCTTTCGCTGCGGTGAAAGAACAGCGTTTGAACTTTAAACGTATATTTTGATCGCAATCAGTGAAAAAATTCTGTAAATTCTTAATTTGCTGGACTGATTTCGATCAAAGTGTACGATAATAGTTCAACTGATATGTTTGTATTATAGCGTAGGATAAGTAGAATTCAAGCCATTATCACAGAATTTATACTTTTCTTCTCAGAATTAAAAAAAAATATAAAGTAAAAAAGAAAATTCTAATACGGCGGCTGATGACTCACCGTAATGTTCCCAAGTTAAGATGTGACGTATTAAACTCCAGAGAAATTAAAATCACAGCAGCTGGCCATTACGAAACGTATAAGACAAATATTTTGCTAAACTTTATTTCAAACAAATTCATCACACGACATGAAAATACGGTTTTCCAGTACACGGCAAACTCAGTAAATAAGATTCCTAATGTATTCTTACAAAATTTTACCAGGTTGCAACAATGTATATGGTGAAGTAAGACGTACGGTGCACACGAATAACGGTAAGTACAAACGTGTTTCTTCTGTCGACAAAACGTATCTATTTCTAAAATGGTTCGAAATTTCATGCAACTTTCAAGTTGTAGGCCTAATTAATAATAATTTTATGAAATTGTTTTCCTGATCAACAACAGCAAGACAATTTTATAAAGTATGGAACGCTGGAGACCGTATTGTTGTCAACCGGACGATTTATAGGTTAACAAATATATTACCGAAATATCTCGAATGGTAATAGATCACCGCTGCAACGACGCGGGAAACTCTGCAGTATAGCAGTCAATCTAGTCGCGCGCTGCAATCAGAAAAATGCAGTAAGTTATCATTTGTGTGCATACATCAGGTACAGAATATTTTATGTAGTAAAATGACAGCACCTTGGAAAACGTAATTATACTCTATTCAATGTTTATCTTTTAATTTTTTAAACATGCACTCTAAGCGAACAAAAAATAACGCACATCTGCGGATATTTTAAGAACGCCGCCTGCCTGCGCGTTAGAGGTTCGGGAGCGACGCAGAAATTGGGACGACCTTGAAGCGCACATCAAATGGCACTATATTATTATCATGTTAGCAGGTGCCCATCTGTTTTACATTGCACTACTTCTGTCTCTCGTATTTTGCCCGTATTTATCACGTGATATTAAAACAGCACACCGTGTAGATAAAAGCATAAATTAATTATTACTGACAAACATTTGTACAAAGAAATTATTATTAATATGCAGTTATCATTAATTATTCATACGTAAAACATTCATCAGGCTAATTTATAAACACACTTTTACCACACGAGCGTTTCCTCTTAGGGCCGGTTTCTCAATGTCTGATTAAAGCCTTGGTAAGCTAATTCTATGATTATATTTAACCTATTGATTAAGTGGTGATAAAATCTTAAGTGTTTCTCAACGTACTTTAATCTTATGTTTAGCTAAGTATCGGTTAAGGTAAATGTGGCAACCATGCAATGACATATAAGCTTGTGATTGGCTGCAGTAAAGCTTTTATTTGTTTATTTAGTTGTGCTGGTTAGCAGCGTTTGTATACGTAATGGAAAAAAATAAGCGGCCGCGTGCCGAAAATTTTGTTTCTGTGCTAAAAAATACGCCCGTATCATAGAATACAAAAAAAAAAAAAAAAACTGACGCCGTAACTTGGAAGCATAAAGAAGATGCACGGAAGAAAATCGAAGTAGAATTTTATTCATCGAGGAACCTATATGTGTGATGTAACCTACACAATAATGTAACAATAACATAACCTATAATATGTATTATAACATACAAAAGTATCGAAAAACACGTAAAGTAATCTACAAATTTATATTAAGAACTTTTCAATCCAGATTCTTTGATCATCGTACGTTTCATTTTTTTAGAAGAAATAAAAATATATATTTTTATTACCATTACCCAAGATACGTAATATTACGTACATCTAACATAGTTTTCCAACAAATTATGCAAAATAATGTATGGAAGTATAGAGACATCAAAGGCATGTGACATAACCATCAAATGTTTTCACATAACCTACAAAAGAATATTACTTACCCGAACGTGCTAAAGTTTATGGGCTGTAAAGAAAACATGCAATAAATAAGTACACGCCTGTCTGTGGTCACTTCCAGCTGTACAATTGTTTTCTAGTAGTGCTAGGACAGTATTTTTACTCAGCCGCAATCGCATAACAATCTATTTACATGTGACTTGGGTGTTCCCGAAAAAGTCTTGGCCTGTTTATGAAATCTACTTTTCTTCACCATAATCTTCTTAAAACAAGAAATTTAAATCATCTGTCATCATAACCTAAAAATTGTCATTGTTTATAATATTGTTTGTTTTAAAAGTCCTGTTTAACTCTGTAATCAATACCTCTTCTTATGAATAAGATTACCAATGGTTACCTACTTCTAACCCATTGATTAATCTTAATCAGTATTTTAGAAACAGATATTGTTGCTAACCATTGGTTAAATTTTAATCGGAAGATAATCAGAAGAAAATCAGACATTGAGAAACCGGGCCTTAATATATTCTGCAACATATCAGCTTGCTTTGATTTCCGTAAGTTTGAACATATACTGGTTATGCTAAACCAGCGTCAGAGGAAGAACTACTCAATTTCAGAGAACGTACGTTGTGAACGGAAACAGCAAGCAAACCCATTAGTCCAAGCCAGCAGCCTGGTTTACACAGCTCTGATGCGGGGGGAAAAAGTTCGCACGCTCACTCGCGAGAATTCGTTAACTCACATTAGTGGAAATTATAGAGTGGAGGAAATATTTCAGCCCTTAAGGTGGCCGCCTGCCAGGACGCCGCGCTGAGCGCAGAGCTTCAGCATGTACAGTCTGTTCAAACAATGCTCAACTTTCGTGAGTGACGTCTGCTTACGAATAGCATTAGAAACAACCACTTCTGGCCATACTCTTAACCGTAGCGTTTTCTCGGGGTCGAAAATAGTAAATGCGGGTGTTTTTGCAGATTTTTTTTAGGTATGAAAATCTTAGCGCAGAGTTAAAAAAAACAGTATACCCAAGTACACCATATATTTTTCTTTAATATTACAGCTTAAAATACGTTTACTCAGATAATTACCTTACGACTCGGCATTAGTCGAGTCGCCATATTGTACTGTTTTAAATTTAGATTTTTTTTTAAGAAGAACGTGGAAGTAGCAAATATACAGCAAATGCTATTTATCTTGCGTTACAACACAGACATCACAGCTGAACTTTAATGTCATGCTCTTAAGTGTCTGCTTTTTTTTTTTGCGGTAGCCATTTTTTTAAGTTCAAATAAGAGCAGATATCAAAAGTCTGTCCATCAGTTTTGTTTGAAACGGTTTTTGCTGTTATAGCTATTTTTTTTTTTCAATGCAAGAAATTAAACAGTTTCAACTAAAAAGTAAATTAACCAGAATTTCATTAATTACATAATTAGCTTAAACCATAGTATTTACTGCCTTGAAAAAAATCAGACAACATGGAGAAGACGGCTTTAAACTAAACTACCGAACAGATTTTTTATATCTGCTCTCGTTTAGGCGTAATAAAAACATATCGCTAAAAAAAGTAGAAACTATAAACTTAAACGTACACATAGGCTGCAATCAAACAAATTAAGAATGTAAAATTATTATCAGAATTGTATAAAATCGGAATATAAAATAATTATGGTGACTGAATCATGACCGACAACGTTCCAACACAATATTAAAATACAAATTTCTAAATTACTGCACTACAGATTAGAAGACGGAATTTCGTTTCTGAGTTTTAATTCTTCTGTATGTTTTTCCACCAAACAAAACCATGAAAATATAACATTCTAGTTAGAAACGGCACTTCAGCGTTCATTCACAACATGCCGACTTGCACGTCTTCCTCGAAACAAGGACGTATTTATGCAGCATCTGCGGCGGCGACCCGGGAGAAAAGGAGGGGGGAAGGGGGTCATACTCATGTTCGTGGCAATTTCCTGCCGTCAGGGCGCCTGAACATGACAAGTTTATTTCATTCTCGCGTCTAGGACGGGGCGTTGAGGGAGCGGGCACGACGGCGGAGACACAGACGATCACACGCGCGCCTGTCGTCAAGCAACCACGCAGTCCGCACGACAGCCCTGCGCCGCAGGAGGCGTGCCACTCGCAGCAGGGGTGGAACAAGTCTACTTTCGGGACTGGCGCCTAGAGAAAGACTCGTATCTAGTGTACGCAAGGTACAAAAAGTCACACAATTTTTTTTTTTAATATTTAATAATCCAAACCAACCTAAAGTAACGTATGCTTAATTACCACAGAGGAAGGGTAAATACAAGGGAAAGGGGGTAGAGAGGCTTAAGGGTACCGCCTACCACGGGCTACACGTCGCGATGTGTTCGTAAACATTTTTTTCTACGAAACGTTTCTACATGCGCCAATTGTGCCCACGTACGATATGAAAACACCCTTCGGACAAGATCCGGTGATTGTTTGAACACCATGCTGATTGTAAACAAGGTTTGTAAGCCCTCCAACACAACGGTCTTTTCAGACTGCCGTACTTCAAAATGTACTAACAAAGACGTGTACGAAACTCAGATTGAGACGTGCACTGAATTTCGCTGCAGGCTTTCCACCAATAACATTATATGATCATCGCTTAGTGTTCCATAGTAAAAACGGTTCGGCGGGAACATTGCACGATAGTTCAGTGCTTGGCTTGTTGTGGCATGCGGTATTTGACGCGCGCTTTAAGGTCAACCTTATGTCTCCGTTGTTTTTCAGTCTCTAAGCGCAGGGCTCGGCACCAGTCGCCATATTTAATTATTTTATTTGTCGCTCTTATGAAATTCTGAGAAGAAAAATGTGAAATTTGTTAGTGTGATATCACTTCCACTTAACTTGCGCTACAGTTAAAGCATCGCAGACGAACTTTTAACGTATATTTAAGTCGTACAGTCGAGCAATTTAAGAATATAAAAAAATTTCTCGACTGATTACGTCTTAAATATACGTTGAAAGTTCAACTGCGATGCTTTAATTGTAGCGCAAGTTAAGTAGAAGTGATATTATACTAACAAATTTCACATTTTGCTTCTCAGAATTTCATAAGAGCGAAAAATAAAATAATTCAATATGGCGACTCATGCCGAGTCTTAAGGCGATATAACACTTTACCAGATTCCGCACTAGCCGTACAAGGTCGGCTGTACCAGGCTGGAACGTCAGTCTTCCACATTTGTCGCCCAGGTTCGAAGTTTATATACCAAGTTTGGCAAATGGACCGGTTCTATGTGATAATTCAAATATTTCTGCAGTGGATTGTATGACAATGACGAACTGAGTGGTTTTGTTCGATATACCGCATTGCTAGTGAATGTTGTTGGACCGCAGAAAGCTCACAGTTACACAAAAGGTCTAGGAACAAGAAAACGAGCAACAAAATACGAAATAAACAAACAAAAGACGCCAGAAATGCGCGTAGTCCACAAACACATGTACAAATAATTAAGAAATGGAATACAGTCAATACATAATGGAAACAAAAAACGAGAAAAACGAAAAAGAAAAACTCACACAAACAAGGACCGAACAAGGTGCATGACAAAAGCGACAGTGATGGACGAAAGACGAGGACAGCATGAATGAAAACTGCAACATAAACGGTCGTAGACAAGACAACATAGACGTGTCTGGACGTATGAGAGGCACATAACGTGAACCCTACGCCAAATTGGAGACTAAAATGCTTGTGCAAAATGTCGTACAATAAATATTTCGTGCACAATTTGACGACACAACATTGAGCCGCTAGCGAGATATTTTCTGCGAAGTCAGTGCTTGGGCAATAACTGTAGTGGAACTAAGGTATTTTTGGCGCAAAAAAAAAACCTTTGACTGTAGTCCTACCATATGTAATTAAAAAGAGTAAATATAGTGAAAACGGATCGCAGGCTTTCGCGGCCGTTGTCTGCATTTTCTTGGCTTGTGGGTGTGAGTCGCGTCAATCACCAGACGCGGCTCACACCCATCACAAACCAAGAATATGCATAGTGCAAACGGCTAAAAATATAGCACTTTTAAGGCTTCGGCGTGGTGCTCAGTATCATAGCAATATGTTCTGAAGGAAAAAAAAAATATTTCAACAGCAACAAACTGGTGCCACATAATATAAGTAAAACTATTTTAGTTTTTACAAAAAAATGCTGAATTCGGAATAAAAAAATTGTGAATTTTCTGCATTCTTGAAATATAAAATAAATTCTAATGCCGTTGTTTACACGAATCTTGACGTAAACCGCGCCATTGTTCTTCAGAGTAAATTATTTCATTTCGGTAAGTTACAGACGAATCTAAATTTTGACATGCCACTACACAAATACTACGGAAGCTAAACAAATTCTCATTGCTGCAAAAAATAGTCACTGCGTATGTCTACAAAACAAATCAAATCTCGTACAAATAAAAAAAAATCCTATATGAATCTAAATTTTCGGTAAACTCCCCCTTACACAAAGCAAGAAAATCATTAGTAAAAATGGTCAAAATTGTGGCCTTGACAGTTTTCATCTACGGAGAACTAAGCGGATGCTGCATTCCCAGTAATGTCGTTTGGATGAGCGTGGTTGAAGCTGCCTTCAGACGGCGACACTTACCCGTTGCTCCCATTTACTAAGCAAGCCCTTGCACAACGCCACACGCCGGTGCAATAAGGGCCCCATTCTGTGC
>PNEQ01090962.1:0-37827 GCA_003012365.1 Medauroidea extradentata
CATGTTGCAATGAACAAAACGACCATTAAAAAATGTGGCGGTGGTGTTATGCGATTTCTGTTATCACTCTGGGTACCATGTGAATATGAGCGAGGAGCCACGCACCATTTTCTGCTATACCCACAACTCAGAATCTGCCATAAATATTTTTATGCCCATGGGTATAGCAGAAGGTAACAGGAATTTAGGCATCGTGTGACGCCGGCTTTAAGGGCTTGGGCCCGAGTTTCTCGGTTTTCGAGAGAATTATTTTTTAAAATATATACGAGAATCGATATCGTAAAATTGCTTCGTAACTTTGTTGCAAATTGGTTTTACTATGCAATGTAATTTTTCGAGACAAACTGTATGATGAGTATAGCTAATTGATCAATTAATTAACTAATTAGCAACTATTTTGCAGTCTTCTGACTCGACAAAATTAGAGTATGCAGTTGAAATCAGTCATAACAAAGTTACGAAGCGATTTTACGATATCGGCTCCCATTTTTGTTTTAAAAATAATTGTCGTTAAATGCGAAGAAACTCGGGCCCATGTCCTTAACAAAGGCCATGGCCGACTCCTCTCCAAGCTCTTGTCATTGTACCAAGTTGTGTGTTGCCGTCTCTAATGAACTCGTTGTCGATGAGACGTAAAGCCCACTTATCTTACAGTTATTTGAAGTCTATAGAGTGCGCCCGAAAGAAAACGCGAATTCTTTTTCGGGCACAATTTATTGCACGTAGTTACCTAGACAGCGAGCCGTGTGAGGTCGGACTGGTGTGCTAATTTCGTGGTGTCGCAGCGAGTTTGTAAATCACTTGTCTGCTCGAAGAAGCCTGGCACGACCTGCTAACAACTCGGCGACCACACGCAGGGCGACAATAAAATCGTCGTTTGTCCACGTTGCTCTGCGATAACGCGTTCACGTGTCTGCACCACGCTTGTCAACTAGATAAATACACTCAGCGATAATTACCAGACATTTCCCTTCGTTAAAAACAACTACGCTGCTGTGTTTTCTGTTCAAGGCTCTCTTCAGTATTTCCCCGTATTTATTTACACACAATGTCGTACTTGTTTAATCTTTTGAATCTACAAGGATCGCGTTGGTAATGATTACAGCCATGGATTTTTGGGGAATTAAATTTTGCACCAACTGTTGACTCTCGCTTGTCTCTGGGTTCTACGGGTAAATCATAGCTCCGTGATGTCACAATAACCATATTCTGATTGGTGCAGTCAAATAAGAGGCGTGTCTGAACAAAAACAAGCTGCCAATAGCCATGAAGCAGGGCTGCCAAGTGCACGGAAGGTATTGAAACAAAACCGTCAAAACATATTTTCGCAACAAACTTGTGGCGCTAGCGATGAGATTTCACGGGAAAAGTAAATAAAATATGGCTCAGAAATATATTCTTTTACAAAATTAGTGCTCGGGAAGAGTGCCTGGCAGTGTATTGAAAAGTCCCATTTAGGTTGCTTACTTTGAGATTTTAAAGTTTTTTTTCTGCACATATTGTACACATTATTGTTATTATATTGCTGCTCTTGTGGGATATTTTTATTGGTGTAGACATTGACAGATATTGCGTAGTGTTAAAAATATACTGTAATTTTTATTTTCGTTAGCAATCTAAACTGAACTCAGAATAATAATAATAATAATAATAATAATAATAATAATAATAATTTCTTTATTGGTGTATTGTGACTTTAAGGCACTGTGCCGTTTCGTACATTAAACCATAGTATTAATTACAACAATAAAAATTACTACCGGCTATAAATATTATTTTAATAATCGGTAACTATATTAAATTATACGAAATTAATAAAGGATATTTAAAATAGGTAAAAAAAAAAATACACCGAAAAGAAAATGCCTGTTGGAAGTAATAGTTTTTCACTCATATGTTTTTAATTATTAATTAAATTAAAATTACTCGCTTATTGTTAAACAAAACTAATCTTGTGTTCCTTAAGTGGGGGTGAAATACATTTTTATCGTATTTTCAATTTTGAGCCATAACTTTTTTAAAATTTGTATTAAAGTTTTCTCTTCGATAAAGCATTGGATATATTCTTGGTAAACTGGTTGACATGAAATAATAATGGATTAATATTAATTTGTCATGCAGAATCATTACAAGGGAATTGTAGGTTAACTTTCAAAAATTCTGTTGCAATGATTCTGCATGACAAATTAAGAAAAATATTCCATTATTATGTACGTCAAGCAATTTACCAAGAATATATTATATGCTTTGTCGATGAAAAAAATTTAAATAATACAACTTGAATAAATGTTATGGCTCAAAAACTAAAAATACAATAAAATTGCCTAACTCTCCCCCTTAATACATCTTCGAGTTGATATATGTACAGTTAGTCAAGATAAGTTTATTCCTTATTGTGAAATGCTGCCAGTGATTTTCGCAGATGCAGTTTATTGTGGCCGTGCAGTGGGACTGATCCCATGGTGACTTGCTTGAGATGCAGCGTTAATTTACCGAGGCGTCTCTTCAACAAAACAAGAATCAGTGGTTGAATACACGGCCTGGGGCAGCTGTTGTGCGGGTTTGTAGCGCAGCTAGGGGCGAGACACAGGTATGAATGTTGCGGAGAAATATTTCATGCTGTTCCGAGGACGATAACACAAGTTGCAGCTGTTGCTTCAAACCTTCCCGTAAAAATTTCCTGCTTGGGCTGCAAGTTGTATCGATGAAAGGAGCGGAAACGAATGTTAATTTTTTTCGTCGCTTGCTTTGGAAGTAAAGATTTTATACTCGTCATTGGAAAACAAGTTTAAAATGTTTGGATGTTGGCCAAATATACTTGTTAACTTATTGAAAATGTTTTTCTTGAAATTTCAAAGGATTTTTTTTTTTTACTGTCGTACCTATAATGAGACAAAACAACCGTTTACCGACTTCATTGGTGGTTATTTAATCATTCTTTATATATCTTCACAACCTAAACTGGCGATGTGATTGAAACAAGTTGGATGGAACCACTACATGACGCCCTGTAACAACACAAGAGCTGGCGGATACTCCTCACTTAATTTCCTCCCATTTTTTGTTCGTAATGTTTCTGTCTGGTAATTTTTCTGTCAGGTGTCTTCAAGACAGCTCCACATATGTCGAAAGGTAAGTACAGTGTGCACCTAGAATTTAAGAAGCAGTTTCTGAAAATGTAGGGTATTTCACCTCATTGGAATAATTGACTGGTTCTCCACGGTATTTTTGTTCGTACTTTCAAGGTTCGGAACTATTATTTTATCAGGTATTAATTTTGAGTCGGACGTAAAAAGTGGTAATCGTTGGACGGTCGCCATTTGAGTCGTTAATTTGGCACTACGCACCTCCGTCGTGTTTGTGTGTTTGTCTCTGCGTGCTTGCTTGTAGCAACAGCCAGCGTGTATCACCACATTCGTTGTCATTATTGGAATCAGTACCCGTGGTCTAATTACATAGAAAGAAAACAAGTATTTTGTCAATGTTGTCCTCATCAAAAATGTTGTAGTTGTTACATTTTTTGTAGTCGGTGTAAAACATTACTGCGGGTAGCGAATTGTTTTGTGGTCGCCATCAAACAATTTGGTGAAGTCTGTTATGACACAATATTTTGTGATGATCAAAGAACTTATCTTTTCAGTATAAGGAACTACTGATTTCAAGTTACCCGTGCACGAAAGTTAAATCACCCGAGACAATAATGGTTTTAATCATAACATAATTTTATGTACAGTAGGTGAGGCATACGTAGCTAAGGGCTGTAATTGATTATTTGATTTCTCTGTAAGATACTTCAGGATTTGAAGAAGATTTTATCAACTTTACAGCAGACCATGTTATTTTAATCTTAGGAGTTTTTTTATTTACTATTGTTAAACTCTTCATTACCATAATTTTTTTGTTATAAAATCAGGTTTAGAAATATTATTGAACCAACGAATATAATGGAGCATTATTACACTTTTTTTTGTTAGCACGAGTACAGATCGAGAATATGTAAATTTTGCGAATATAGCATATAACGAAATAAAAAACTGTTTTATGTTATATGCAGCCTACATTTTTCGGTACACTCTTGCGTAGCAAATATCAGTGTTTCAGTGTAAGAAATATGCGTTTGTCGCTAGATGGGTTTTTTTTCATCAAATTGGAAATTCATCGACAGAAAATTGTTCTCGTGTCGAAGTAAGTATGACAGCTAGTAGATGACGCACACCTGTTACGGCGTCAGTGAAGGGGATGTTGATGGTGTGTTGAGGGTTGATGGGGGTGTCGTGCGGGTTGCCGGTACGACGGCGCCGGAAGCGCGGGGCGGCCTGGTCGGGGTGGGGTGAGAGGACAGGTGAGGGCGACTTCCGGCCGGAAGTGCCGGGCGGCCGGCCAGGCAGGCAGGGCAGATGAGAGGTTCAGTACGCGACATGGCGGCCCCCAGCAGCCTGCGGCTCCAGATACAGCAACTGCTCGTGCTGTGCTCCAGAGGTAACGCAACCACCATCCCTCCCCCCTCCACGCTGAGAACACCTGCTGTCTTCTCTCCGCACTGCACCAAGCCACGCCCACCGGCCTCTGGCTTCACGTCTACAGATACAGCATCATCACTTCTCTTCTCTGATTACACAAGTGACTACTGCATGGGGATATATACGTGTAACGTATGAGTAGAGACAGGAAAAATTCGCAGGTTCACTGACCGGTAGGCTAGATTTCAAGAATATCTGTGTACTCCAGCAGACAACGTTTGTTCGTTGGCAGTTCGCTGACAAAGTAAAATGGTCCCGGATTTAGTTACATTTTTATTATTGGCTTATCTACTTCAAGGCGGTATCAGTTAAGTCAACGACCAATTGCGACAGTAGTACGAAGTTACAGTTGTTGGAAATCTAGCTTGTGCCTGAATGGAAACGCGAATTTTTCAGGTCTCTGTTATAAGTATTGACACGAGTGTTTCGAGGATTCGTTCTCGGTCCGGTTAAGGTTAATTTTACTACAGGTTAGAAAGAAATGTATTTTCTTATGGGTAAGTTTGACACAAGGAAATTTCTGCCGCTAGTTTCGCTGCTGTCGCTAACTGTTATAGTAAAACACGAAAGCGCAGGAAAATTAAATCCAACGATTCTTGCTAAAGAGAGAAGTAATTTAATTTAATTTTAAAGCTAAAAGACAAACAAGGTTTTGCTTTTAAATTGTAAACTTCATGTAACTTAAAATTATGGAAATCTCTGCGTTTGGTCAGTTTTTCACATCTTGCCGATACCAGCGCTAGAGCGGCAGAAATTTTCCCTGTGACAAACGTTTAACATTTATCTCCAACGTGTAGTAGAATTAGTCCGTTTGATCGTCAAGAACGTATAATTCACCGTCACGTCTGTGGTTGGACGACAGCTGTTTTCACACACATATGACGACTGGATAAATAATTCGTGGGAATACCACGGTCTCCCGCTTATACAATTGGAATCTAATAGACAATCGACTATGACCATTGCGTTTATACGACTGAGAAGTCTAAACTGTTGATAAGATGAGTCTGCGAAATAATCGTGCGTCTACTTATGGTCAGAGACCCAACAATCCCTCGCGTTCAGCTGCCATCCAGCTGGACTCCACAGTTCTGTGCTTCAACTTCTTGTACATTGACTGCTGCTCCAGTGAGTGACCAATTGTAGCCTACGTGCGACAAGGTAACACGGGATTCTGTGAGTTTTCATGCATATGTATGTGCTACTGGTTCACAGTCCTCTAGAAAGAGTTTCATTAACTGTGACCGTATCGCGAAAGTATTAAACGTGTTGCGGAATTTAAATCTTAACGTCTTCCCAAAACATTTCGGGAAATTTCCAGCTCTCTACTACTTACAAGTAAGGAGCCCAGGTTATGGTGGAAGAAATTTATCCCTGGCTTTTTTTTTAATACCTTACGTGCACATCTACAACTATAATTCATGGTTACTGGTAAATTCCTTAGACGCGCGAGAGTTTCAAAAACGTTCAATCGCTGATCGTGGAGCATAACTACAGATGTGCACGTATGGAATTAAAATCAGTTGGTGCAAAAGTGTTTTCAGTAAAATCTGGGGTTGCTACTTATACACCGTGTCGACCGGTGAGTGGTTGCAAGATAGGGTTGCAGCTTCTCATAAACGTGCTCTACAGATGATAGCTTCGTCCACCAATGACCAAGAAAGATCTACTAGATACTGAATACATTTTTTACAACTCGCTAGAGGCACGACTTAGTGGTGAAAAGATGTTTGCACCATTTGCTTTTATTGCGTTATGTGAACTTCTGTAACTTTGCTTCATTGTCAGTGATGAGATATTTGAACTATTACTTTCCTTGGACGTGTAGCGTAACAATGACCTTATTCTGATTGGTGCGGTGTAGTGAGGGGAGTGTCTAAACAAAGACACGCTGACAATAACCATGAAGCAGAGATGCCGATGTGCACGCAAGGCAGTGAAATAAAATTGTGCAAAAATCTTGTCACGATACTCTCGTGGCTCTCTCACTCGCCAATGAGAGACACCTGCGGACCAGCGCGGTAAGTGCAGCTTATTATAAATGCACAGTTTGACAATATGGCACAGAAAACTGCACCTTTACTGCTCGCTGACAGAGTGATGCCACATTGCTGGGCCTGCATTTACTTGTTTGTTATCGACTCAGCGCTCTACACGTGCTTCCAGATAAGCCAAGGAACTGCGAAAATGACACGAACTTACTGTTGTTTGAAATCTAGCTTGCACTTACAAGAAAAGTCAAATTTTAGATCTCATTTTGTTGTGAGCTCAAATGTTTACTTGTTAAAACAATGAAATATGTGCACTTTTTTTTTATTGTCACACGACTATATTTACATTAACAGTTAGCAGGGAGATAGAAATTGGCTAAAAGAAAGAGAAAAATTGCCAAGTGTCGTAAAGTGCCCATTTCGCCTTTATACGTCTATATAATGTTCAAGAAAATGCCCTACGGCTCGAGCAAGAAAGTGTTTATGGTGGAATTTCCAATACTTGACCCATAATTCTCTTGCAGTGTTTCTGCATGACAAGTCAATAAAAGATTGCATTATTATTTTTGTCAAACAGTTACCAAGAATATATCCAATGATTTGTCGAAGAGAACATTTTGATAATACAGTTTGAATAAGTGTTATAACTCAAAAACGGAAAATACAATAAAATGGTCTATCATTCCCCCTTAATACAACTACTATAAATAGTTATGTTTATATAGTTTCTTAAATAACTAAGAAGCATGAGACAGCGAAGATTAATGATACACCGTAGCATGACTCAAAAGTTCAGTACTTAATCGCTTTAATTGGTACGTTACACAACTGTAATCAGCTGAGCATTTCACACGTTGCTTTATTTTTGTCTTCGGCATAGTTGCACAGACAAGTCTTTTATCTCTCGCTTAATAATTCAGCCAACTTGCACTAACGCTTCTGCACGGTTTTACATCGTAGGTCAGTTACTTATAACTTGAGATACGCCGGAGAGATGCTGTAATTTTAATACTGGACCCCGGCGATGTTACCATAATTGGCGGTCAAGCAGTGGCGTAAACATGTTTGCGGAACATATATTTGGTTTCACCAAAATTAATTTGCAAAACAGATTTTTCTTTTCTCCGTGCATTCGATATTTTCTGTTAACAATTCCGTGATATGACTGCGAAGGAAAATAAATGTGTTACCGTTATTTGAAGGCGTTTATTGCATTCCGTTCATATTTTCAAGTAAATAAAAAACACAGCCATGAGTATTTAGTTTATTTTGTTGGTGGAGGCCACATCTGTTTCTTTCTCTGTCTTTCTCTGTCTCTGGTATTTAATGTAAATTGTCTGCGGTTGCTGGTGAAATATTTGAGAAGAAAAGTAGCAACAGTGTAGCAGTCTGAAGGTCAGCGAGATTCCCTACAAGAACGACTGTCGTTAATAATCACGAGAAACGTCACCTGGCAGGTTTTATACTTAGTCCCAGTAGATGGCCAGTTTCAGAAAAGGTGGCTGAAGTGAAGTCGAATCAAGAGACTCGTCTGTTACAGCCGCAGAGAAGGATACATTACAGAACTGCAATTTTGCATTAAACGTTCAATAATATTCTTTCCTCCTTTTCACCCTGGGCAAGGTAAGCCTCTCACGAAGGTCTTGGGACGAGTTCATATTTCGACTATCTTTACGCAATTTTTTTTAAATTCTAAAAGATGGTAAATATAATAAAACCATCACAGAGAAGTGTTGAAAATTATTTCTCTTTATAGCGTTTTTGTTTTAGAATGAAACTAGGCCCCGTATTAAAACCACTTTCAAGGCATCTGTGTGACGGTTTTACGATATCTGGTTCCTTTTAGAATTAGAGAAATAATCCTCGCAATAATAGCGCAAACAGATGCCCGTGGCATTAAGGGCGATGCCTACCTCGAACCTTAGTGAGAGCAAGCATACTGATTTACACGTTGAATTATATTCGTCAGGGCTGTCACTTTTTGCCATGTGTGTTTTTAGTTCATACAATCCCGAAAACCAATCATTTTAATGAAACAAATTGTTTACAGTGAAAGTACATGTTACGGGCTAGGGTTTTAAGTATATTAAAAACCCAAAACAAAATATTTTAGTAAAAGAAAAAAAAATTCCTAATTTAGAAATTTTTTAAACTACAAAATATTTTTTAATGGGTTTTGATATACGTGAAGTTGTTGATTTTCGGAGGTGTGTGAAGTAACAACATGCGTATTTTGACTTTGAAATGCCGTTATGGTTATGTACTTCCACGTAACGTCGACAAAACTAACGCTATTTCATAAAAACATAAAATAATGATTTTTCCCCTCTGGAAGGCCCTTAAACGCCTAGAGAGAGAGAGAGAGAGAGAGAGAGAGAGAGAGAGAGCGAGAGCGAGAGACGTTAATAACTGCTAACTTTACCGTGAACGACCTAACTAAGCTGAACGCTACCAGCATCTAGTTTTAAGGAACCCGTTTGTATGGCGTATCGGATTTTCACAGTAATATCCATCCAAGTACATGGAAGCGTTTCAAGTTCTCCAGATGTTAACACCAGAGATGAGAGAAAAATACAGGACCATTATCAGCCTGTGCTGAGGTCAACCTGACTACTTTGTTTATTCACGTATAAGATGGTGGAGTGCAGTCAGCTGTTCCTGTAGGTGTATTGAGAAAATGAAGTTATGGACTGGACATCAGTAAACAAGTTGCTATGGTAACCAACAACTTTTATGACGCATCAATATGGTGGATGATGTCATCCTCTGTCTCAAGTCCTCATATCACACCCGTCGCTCTAGAACACACGCCATGCACCAAATGTACGCCTATGTATCTCTAATCTCTGGTCGACACGTCGGACCATCTAGAAAATATACAATTAATACTTAATGAAGTGTTTATATTAAATATACATTTATACTACTGAGATATTTAGTTAACATATTTATCGGTTAGTGAAATATTTTTCTTCTGGCAGTGACGTAAAACAACTATCTATAAGAATGCAGAACTTATGCGTTCTTGTAGCATGTGGAAAGCCTGATATTGTTAAAATATGTTAATTAATGTATTCCTAACATAGACGGTGTCCTGGCATGTTTCCGGTGCAGTAGGTAGCTATAAAGACTGCAGACGCACGCGGTGTCAGCGTGTATTTGTATACAGAACTACGCAACGAGAGTGTTGTCTAGTTAGAGCGGCGGCCTCATACTGCTGCGTGCGTGCCGGTTGGCAGCACTGATGCGTAATCTGGGTTATTGTTGTGACTTCCGGGGGCTGCGGTGACCGCCGGAAGCAGGCGCGCTTGCCAACCGCTGGACCGCGATACGCCCTCCCCCATCCCCCGCCCACTATCAATCTCTGTGTACTATTTTATCGTGTTCCCCGAGCCAGCCAGCACTCTTTATCGAGCTAATTAATAGCAACCGTGCCGCTGCTGTTTACATGACTGCCTTTTAGACGTGGGCAATTCCGTTAAATCACGAACTTGCAATACCGTAATCAAGGGTCCATTTTTTATTTTATTTGGTTGGCTTAATTATTGTGGTATAGTTAAGGCAAGACTGCGTTTTCTTCCACTAAACCACACACAACTACATCAAAACGTAAATACAAAATCGTTAGAGATAAAAATTGTAAACGTTAATTTTGTTTAGCATAAAGGCTAATTAAGGACTAATTAAGGGAAAAACCATAAAACAAATAAAAAAACATTCATACATACAAATTCACACACATAAACTCAATCACGAAATGTTGTTAGGTAGTAAATCACTGGTGAACTAGACTGAGAAAATGTTTATAAACAGAGTTTCTAAAGGTTGCGAGGAACTCTACTTGCGAGCACCATTGTTCTAAACTGTTCCAAAGACGGAAGCTGTTGACAGAGAAATAACTGGAAAAGAAATTGGTACTGTGTGGAGGAATGTTGAGTTTATCTGTTACGCGGGAACGAGTTCTGTGATTGTGGTAAGAGGAAAGTAGGTGAAAACGGGAGGCAAGGTAAACAAGTTTTTCTGTTCGCAGAATTTAAAATAACGAGCTTAATGTGTGAAGTTTGCGTCTGGAGTCTAACTTAAGCCAAAATGAATATTTGTAGTAAGTAGTAAGGTGTTCACTACCTATATTTTAAATCATAAACAAATTTTACCTAGTGTTTTCTGTGTCAGTAAATGTAAATGTAACTTCATGTGGACTTAGAATATGAAGGATAAAGAAGTGAAATAGCCGGTAGGACCGCAGACTCGATTACACGTGTCAACAAAATGGCGGGAACGTCTACCGTCGTCAGGTTGCTGCCTTGTTAACTAATAAGGAAACCTGTCGTGACATTCAGGAGCCAAACAGACACGAGGCTGGTATCAACAGCCTCGGGCAGCCAATAAGCTGCGACATTAGCTAGTATCAAATGTGCCGCCACGTCATTTCACGTATGTGTTACTGTTTATTCTGTGTTGTGGACGTTCGTTATTTTGAATTTAGTCGCAAGTGAATTCCTTTACTCAGGGTCTGCCATGTTTGTGAAAAATATTTGTTGAAAAATGCCAAAGTTATTTTCATGTGTTCAGACACCCCCGCTTACGATATTGCAAAATTTAGGTTTAATATTTTGAATATATGCTGTCACAATATACTATGTCCAACCAAGGATGAGACTTGAAAACATTAACATAAGACGAATTGAATTGTATTTTGGTCACAAGCGAATATTAAAATTACTGTAAATTCGTGTAATTTTTCACAGTTGGTTCTTGACTTTCTTGACACCTCCCTGAAGGTACTGAACAAATAACAAAGAAGGATCTAAACAAATGCCCAATCATAGGATATCACTGTGTCAGTGAGCTGTCAATGCAGGTATGTTATTTGCTTGAGCACACAGATTCCAGAAGCCCGCGAATTTGTCTGATATCTACACTGATTACTAATAAACAAAGAAGCAAACAAAACAGTAAAAACAAAATTCCAAACGAAAGAGTAATGGAAAGCTGGAAGACTTTAGGGAAACATGACTGAGGTAGTGCCTACAAACAATAGCAGTGGTTCTTTCAAATGTCGGGCTTGTTTTATTGCTACATAGTGATGTAATGACGTATCTTCAAAATATTACTCTTAGGGGTGCTCGTCATATAATTATTATTCTATATTTGTACAAGGTAGAGTTTGTTTCCTAGTCATTACATGTGTTTACGTTTTATTGCATTGAAATATATTTCACTCTGGTGGTTTTTATATAACGGAGACTTGCAAACAACGAAAAACAAGTGGCTTACTGGAATGAATTCATTCACGTTGATATAAGATGTTATGCGCTACTTTAAGAAAGGTATTAAAACACGAGACTATTTTTATTTTTAGTTAATTATTTATATTAGAATTCATTTTTAATTTACTAATTATTATTTTAGTTTTTTTATGTACTTACTGAAGTACACAATACCATGTATTTTTTATGTGAGTTATTTAATGTCGGTAAGTTAATTCGTGTTCGTTGCGTTTCCGTTACGCGCAGATTCAAATATTGATTGGTTGTTATTCAAAAATTATGAAAGCTAAAGGTGTTTCATGAGATGACAATTTTATCTGTATTAATGTCTACTAAACAAACACTGTCTCTTGAAGATATGAAGCAGTCAAGATTTTAGTGATGAGATGTACGCGAAGATGTCAGCGGCGACGTCACAGACATGCTGTACGTCATGAACAAAACATGGCGGTGTATGACTTTAATGGGTGAGGTGTCTACAGCACGTGTTCAAAATATGTGTGTGCGAAATAAAATATCACGCGCATGACGGCAAAAATGTTACGCAACTAGATTTTGTCCACCCCTGTTTTCTGTATGTTGTCGACCTTTTTAACAATTTTTTTTTTTTTTTTTTTTTTCACCGGTCGCTTGGATCTTGGTTACTGTAAGCGTGTTTTTAAAACTCTTGGTTTTATTTTTCGCGAAAATAAGAATTCAAAGGGCGTATGTGTTCGTTACAATTTGAGCTGGGTCATAAGTTTTAATACGTTATTATCAGATTCTAGAATATTCTCCTGAAATATTGCAAATGAGTTTCCATTAATACTGTATATGTTGAGCACTATTTGATACAGATTAGATGTAAAATAACTATTTTTTTTTTCGTGGCAGACGCTCTTATGCAGCGCTGTTACGATATGACGTAACTTACATATGCTAAGCTTGATCGTGTTGTTGTGTGTTTATAAGCGGAAATACCTGCGTTTAGGCCGTTACGCTTGCTTGTTACTTTCTACGCGGATGTGCTGTTACGTAACTCGAATAATTGTAAAAGTCGGCCAGTCTACATTAATTTTAAATTCGCTTCACTCTGTTGCATATGGTTTCTGTGCGGTTATTAAACAGGTAACAAAGACACTAGTGTTTTCTTATAGAAGAAATGGAAAACCTAAGTGTGTGACATGTCCTGTCAGAATCGTTGGCTTTTAGTTGACCGTGTTAATATACTTTAAATTGTTCTTCATAGCACGACTGAAATGACGTAGTACAGACTTAGTATTTATTTTTAGTGATTGTGGTAAGGTCCACTTATTTTATTTATCTTTATCGTTTATTCTCAAGGTACGATTCTCCCTTTATTGAAATTTCGAGCACGTTATTGTGTTGCTGGAATTAGTCGAAATAGGATATTTTTAATGAAAATATCTGGTATTAAGGTTACCTTATAGTGCCGTGTCCTCGTGAAGAATTGAGAGGGTGAGATTCAAAGTGGCGTAAGTCACATATATTTAGGAATTTGGTTTTTTCATACTATACACATTTTTTGAAAGAATATTCTGTAACATATATATTTACTCTCAAATGAATTTCGGACTATAATATGAGAATTGTAAGATGTATTGTAATTTGCATGTGATTACAAAAAAATTGATTTACGAGATAACATTTTAACTGACTTGCTCCACTATAATCCATTCAATCGACCGTAGGTCTATGTATAGTATCTCATTTTTGTTTTGGATTGGCTAAAGTTCTACAAACGCGCGCATGCTCGAACCCGTGTCTCCGTACCAAGATGTTAGGTTAGTATTGTAGACGCACAGTAGTTCGTAATATCTGTTTAGTTCGTAAACTTCTGTTTGGCGACATGCGCTCTTACTCAAGCACGTTAATCAAGAAATTACTACGTTTAAAAACGTTTGCACGACTCCACGAAAGAGTCGCAGCTTAGCACAGGAAGTTTATTGCCAGGAGCTATTCCAAGATCCCTGGTGGTTTCCGATTAGACAAGTAATATGTTGTACGAGAACGTTCCTGTCTTTGTCCAAGTATTCTACTGTATAGGAAAACAGCTGGAACATAATTGACATTTTACCACCGTTTCTCCAAGTAATTATTAATTATTTAACAAACGTCGCAGATTCATCACACATGAACGCTTACTTTTTTAAGTTTTGTAGTTTGATTATTTGTGAGAAAAAGACAATGTAATGTACAAATTTTCTGTTGCAGCAGCTATATAATTTATTACGTTTGAATTTTTTTTAATTACACGTGTTTCTCTAATATTTATAAAACAAAAACAGAAACGTATGTGTCGTGTCACTTAATGTACCTGGTATCTTTGTACATACAGTAAGTACTATATAGACGCTAGAAACTTGTTCAAGACGTGAAGCTTAATTTACTAATGCGCTAGTGGATTCAGTGATAGCATGTCAGTAATTCTTCAAGTGACTTTATGTACCTACTGTTAGGGACAGATTGGCTACATTTCAAAAGTAAATACCAAACTCACAGTTATCTCCCAAAAAAACTACAACAAGAATGTAACATCGCCCTGTCGCTATCTGTTGAACGTACTAGACGCAAAACAACAGCTTTCTTTGTTTTGATTCTTAAACAGTGGTCCGTCTCATCCTATCGACTTTATGAATGTAACGCCAACTGACCTGCGTCACTGAACACTTACGTTACGGCGAAGTGTGACGTTTAACATACTGTCATGTATAGTACACTGACAACGTATAAAATCTTAGTTGGGAAATTTTTACAACGCCTGAGCGTTATCTCGGCGCCAGTAACATAGCCGAAGATAAACGAAATAATGGGTATTTATAGCCACATTCTTTCCTTACATCTCGGTTGTATAGCGAGAACCTTTATAGAAAATGAGGTTTTTAAATAATCGTGTCCGAGATTTATAAAGCGGCCAATATCAGTTGATAAGTACAGTAGAGGGTAAACTTACTCTACTTAGTTATACAGTACTAATGTTTCGAACTTCAGTAACAGAACAATTTGAAACTTTTTAATTGTGATCTTACATTTGTTACGTAAGTCACTTATTGCAAAAACTACACATGCCTGCTGTGTGATGTCAATATAGTGAACTCGGTGAGCAAAGCCTTCATAATTTTGTGAAGCCCGCAAAGTGGTTTCTCACGATCTTAAGGTGTGCCACGATATATGCTAAGTTTACTCTATTTGAAAGCAGCACAGCTTAAAAAATAAATAAAGGGTACTGGTATAGTGCTGTCGCCTTAATTATTGCATTGCAACACAGTTTCCCGGATTCATTTGTCTAGTACATACGGATGAATGAGGAAAGCACCTCAAAGTGCTTTTAAAATGACCCTTCTAGGAATGGTTACCACATCGAATACCGTGGCCTTCTTTTAGGGACGACTTTTTTCAAAATTTATTTAGCAGCGTTATGGAAATCTCAGTGATTGGCTCAAATTATACAGATATTTTCAAAATTGGTTTTTGTATTCATGTCATGGTTTTGCTATTTCTCGGCATTTTTAAGAACTAATGTGCGCTTGGAATGGTAATTATACTTCAGTGAAAAATTCTTAATAGTTATACTACTTTAAGATTCAATGTTACCTTGCAGCGTTTTTAAATGCTCAAATTCTTGCATGTTTGATAAAGGCTATACATATTCATATTGATTACAACAATAGTAGGCCTATTACTTTTTAATTGGGCGTTTTTACATATGCAACCATAAAGAATGTTATACCTTTTTATAAAAGATTCTTCGGAATTTCGAAATGTAAAGTTTTTAGCAATTTTGATAATTAGCACACTTCAATGCCATAAGTTATGAATTCCCGGCATGGCTGTGATTTTGTGTTGAATTTTAGGTCGTCGATTAAAAATTCTCTTTAATTAGCGTTTTCCGTTCGGTTGACATCAGTTGACAATGTGGATTGGCATCTCATCAATTAAGCATGAACTACATTGCAGAATTAGGTGACCACGCTTAGAGATAAGCGTAGATGATGATAAGGACAGAGTTTTACGCGCTTTAAATCCGCTCGTGTATGATCGCGTGCAATCGGCCACACGAAACAACTTATGCTACTTATGCTACATACCCCTTAAAACGCAGCCAGCTGTTTGCGGTGCAAACTCAACGTTTTGTTTGGCTGTGTTCACTCCCTGCTTGACAAATCTCCCTCCCACTTTTTTGTTGTTATTTGCCTCCATTTCTCTTTCAAGATCTACTGTCGTAGAAATCTCCAAGGACTGGAAATGCGACGAGAACAGCCGGTTTGGTAGCGGGCTCGTTTTGAACCGTTTTCGTGAATAAATTTGTTAGTAAACTGAGGATGTTTCGCAGCAGTGTGACTGGGGAAACATTTAGCTAATTCCTAGGGGATGATAGAGACTGCGATATTTAACTATCATCATGGAACTCAGTGGCGTATCGTGGTCGTGTTTCAAGGCATGCGGTGCTAAGCAGTGATTATACTCAACACTGAGTTGTCTGTGGAACATTAGACATGTAAGGCGCATGTAGGCTTACACCCTTCTTCCAATAGCGTACACAGTAAAAATTATTTTGTACTTTTACATAGAAAATCTTTGGAAATCCAGTTGCCAAATAAATTCCTTGCGAATGTACAATGGTTGTCCTTGTAATAGAATGCAAAGTATATGTTTGTAAATTTACAAGAAATAGCCTTGTAGTTGTACTTTCAATAGGAAAAAAAAATTTAAATGCTCGTTGTACTTCATAAATAACACTGAACTTATTTATCAAATACCGTTTGAATAAAGGACGTTTACATGAAATTATTTTGAAAAAAAAAAAATCGATGTGCTCAGTTTTGAACCTCACTCTCCCAGCGCTTAGATTTCACGGTTAACACTATAAGCTAATAATTTTGCAAGGAAAATTTTCCAACATTTACAAAAGTTTGTACAACTACAAAGAAGTGCCTTGTCATATTTTACAAAAAATTTACAATGCAGGAACTGTCCGTATTGAGGCACAAAGAATTCCTTTGCAGTGTTACAAAGTTTAACTTTACGACTTTATAAACTAGATTTCACAAAGATAATTTTTGTACTTTTTCAAGGATTTGTAAAAGTAGCTACAAGAAAATCTCTGTAAATTTTATAAATATTTTCTATAGTGTACAAGAGGCAAGGAAAATATTCTCCAAGAAAATACAATAAGTTGGTCCACACAACAAATGTCTATTGAATATGGCAGGTACGCAGACTGAGTCCACGTGCTCAGAGCGTATAGTCGGAGCTTATATTGCATGCCTTGGAACACGACCACCGTACGCCACTGAATTGAAAGTCCTGTATTGAAGCGTATAATCTAGTGACACGAAGGTGTAAAAATTACAAACATGAAAACTATGGCTCGTGTCCGGCTAAATATTTGGCGTGAGTCTAGTAGCCTACAACCAAGAAAAAATTACTTCAGTGCGTGTGCATAAATACGTATCACCAGAAGTGTCTTACGTTTACGGTAAAATTATGAGGGTTCCTCGCAACCATACGAGGTGCTTCCGGTTAATTTTCCGGCAAAAAATTCTTCCGTATTTTAGGAAAGAATTAGCATTAAACTTCCAGCCAAACTTTACTCCTCCGAGTCTCCAAACCCGCTGTTATAATCACAAGCTCAGAAATGATTTAATTTAGTATGTTCAGTACCTGCTGCCGACCTTGAGAAGTTGACGATGTTGTTATGTGACATCCTGTACACGTTGTATTTTCGTATTGGTAATCGATGTCAGGCGTGTAAAATAATACACGACTCTAGGGTAATTTACATGTCGGAATAACCAGGAAAATGTAAAAGAACGTTTGCAGCTCACAAGGGTTTACCGCTGTTATTTGGACCAATTTACAGCGGGCGGAGGCAGTTAAAGCAACGTTGGAACGAATCGTGGCACTTCTCCAAGGAAGGACTTCCCTCTCGCCACTCCTTAAATGTTTTGATAAATACCGCCCATTAGGAGACGAATGAGCTTGCAACGACGTCAGCGAAAATGTTTTATTTGATTTTATGCGTGGCGTTTAAAACGTGATGACGCAAATGCTCGTAGAAGGTCAAAGTCTTCAAAAAGCCATTTGCGACACGTGTAAACAGTTTTGGAACAAAACACACTCGTTCTGTGTTAAAGCTGTACAGTTATAACTAGAGCTGTTGAAGAGAGAAGCACTGCTTCAAGTTAACGACATGCAGTATCGATATATAACACATCATGTTGGAGGTAAGCAATCATTTATCTTTCCTCACGATTTTCCATTTCTCACGATTTTCCAGTCCCTACCGATTCTTATATCCGAAAACATGTTTACTAATTTTTCCGAAGACATTTTATCTTGACAGTTTTTATTTGGAAACACTGTGGCTCGGATCATTGGATGATTTGAAATGCTACTCGTTCAAGTATCCGACATTTAAGTCACACAAGGAAAACATGTTTGTTATAGTCAACCATATAATCTCATTATATGGCGAAACAACTATACAGTTGATCAAGCAACAATTTTCTTAGCTGAATAAGATTTGAAATGCGTCAAATAGTTACGGGCTTTGTCGTTCTAACAAAATGTATATTTAACTGGACTACCCATCTTGTTAAGTATGTATATGCTAGGAAACCAAATATTTGGTAGATTAAACTGTTAGGTGCTTGTTTAATCATACGAAAACATGATGCATGGTTGATTGTACGAAACATTTTTCTCTGTGAGTCGTTCAGTGTTGGCGTAACGTAATGTCTGACTGGATCAGCCAGGTAGGAGAAGTCTTGGTACAAATGTATGTGACCAGTACTTGAACAAAAGTCCGGTGGTGCTACAAATATGTTCTAATAAAATAAGTGTGTGGCCCTACAGTTGTGTCAAAATTCACAAAACCCCATAACTGCCAGAAAACATCCACGGGCAGTGTTTGGCACTGAAGACAAACATGAAGTGGGATCGTCTACACTGTGGCCATGGCTACATGGACAGAAGTTGAGACTGATTGGTTGCTGTATTTCCAGCCGCTACGATGTTGTTCATCCACATCGTACACTTCTCCAGCTGTACTCATTGTTACTGGTTATAGCAATCGTCAGCGAGCAGATAAGTTGAATTTTCTCTGATTGAAATGCACGGTTATTTAAGGCCACGCTCTCTTGTTCGTACTGTTTTGCGATAATTATTTTTGTATGCTTAAATGGGAGCATTTATCAAAAATCTGTTTGGTAGTCTTGTTTAAAATGAGTTTTGCCGTAATCGCTATTTTTTTCAAAAACAAGCACCGAACGGGTTCGACTTAAAATTTAACTAACCAGAATTTCGTTAATTACATGCTGGTAATTAGCTAAAAAACAACTAGAATTTCATTAATTACATACCAGTAATTAGCTAAAACCATAGAATTTACTGCTTTTAAAATTAGTCAACATGGAGAAGACGATTTTAAGAAAAACTGCCAAACATATTTTTTTAATGCCCTCGTTTAGGCTAAAAATTAATATCGCTAAAAAAATTAGAAACATAAGATAGTATGGCCTTGAATGGTAAACCAACCCTAATTTGTGATACTAAAGCTTCGAACTTAGTACCAGAAGCATGTAAAACATTTGAGTTGTGATCTTATATATGATATATATTGTCAAAACTAAACATGTCTGCTCTCTGTTGGTGGCCTAGTGAACTATGTGTACAGAACATTCCCAATTATTAGAGACATGCAAAATTCGCGTTATTTTCTGACAGCTGACTAGACTCCGAGTGACTATAGGCTCGCTCGACGTCTCCCGCTGGCCGATATTGTCGTGACTTGCCGCGGAGAATGCTTACACGGTAGAGAGGCCAATCTCTGTAAAGACGTAACACACGTAAATGACAACACATAAAAGTTCGTGGTAAATTAAATCGCATATTATACTTGTTATGTGTATGAAAGTGAAGTTTAGTCTGCTACCAAATGTAAACGCGAGTTTTGCATGTCTCAACCAATTATGTGAAGTCGACAGTGTGGTTTATCACGATATTAACAGTATATCACGGTAATGGTCGTTTGATTCTAGAACGGGACGTAATAACTGTTGTATCCACTAAAACATTTCACTATTAAATATGTCACTTGCTACATTGTCCTAAGCGCTTTAACGCATCTAGCGAAACAGTAACAGGTTTATTTTTCAAGAGCAGAGAGACCAACGCTCGGGCTGTTAGGCCTTGATAGTGTCAACAATTTTATTCGGGTTATCGTTATTGTGACAAGCTACTTAATTATAATCTTATAAATCCGTAGTTTTCATTCAGATTTTTTGTGGAATAAATTAACTCATGATTAAACTGTGCTGTAAATTACACACATTAATGGATCAGACCCGAAGCGAGCAATTTCCTGTTTCTGAAACGGAAGCGTTTAACGGAACATGTTGGGTAATTGAACATCGTTAGGTAAATCTAATCCGGAAGTAGTTTTGATTTTTCTCGCAGCAATGATGAAACTGTTGTTACGACTTGCTAAATTCCCAATGTCAGGTAAGACTACACGAGGGATAAACGTTTTTAAATCTTCTATACGCATTAAAAAAATTTATCCTGTGCAGTTTACACGCTTGCACCTGTACATTTTTGTACCTAATTCAGATTTATGGAAATGAAATCGTTAAAGTTGTCGGTGTAGGTTAACCGAAATGGGTTTTAAAATAATGTAGATAAAAAAAAAGGTTAGGGGAAATTTGGAGGCGAGCATAGGTGTTTATAATCCTATTTTAAGGTTTTTAAAACCGGGTGTTGAGTTGTAATTCTGTCCGTCGATATTTGTGTTTCAGATAGCCCCTAATCATGAAGTAAGTGAATATATGCCTACATCATTGCTCGAGATGATGGTGTATCGCGGGAAATCTTAACGGTTTGTTGTATTTCAACACACGTTCGGCTTAACAGAAGAATACTGGCTTTAGCTTGTACTTGGAGCTGTTGCCCTATTTGACTGAACCGATAAGAATCTCGATATCGTAATATTTGTTGCCTGCTCTTGGTCTGCTGGCAGGTTGTGTCAGAAGTACATCACCGAGTCATTAGAGGAACGACTTTATGGTGAAAAGATTTTTTGCAACATTTAGTTTAAAATGCGTTATGTGCCCATGTGCAACTCTGCTACATCGTCTGCGATTGGATAATTTTACTCTCACTTGCCTTGGCAAATTACAGACATTCGGAGTAACAAAAACGTTATTATGAATTGTGCTGTCAAGTGAAAGACGTGTCTGAACAAAGACACGCTGCTGCCAATAACCATGAAGCAGAGCTGCTGATGTGTACGTGAGACACTGAAACAAAGTGGGGCAAACATCTTTTCGCCACAAAATCGTGGCCCTACGAATCATATATGTTGCACGAAAGTTTTTTCAATGGTATGTTGGCACAAAACATTTTCGCGATATACTGTAATCTCTAATCATTGTATTCCAACACACTGTAAAAAAACGTTTGTACTTTTACAAAGAAAATCCTTGGAAACTCAGTCGCCAAAGAAATGTATTGTAAAACTACAATGATTGTCCTTGTAATAAAATACAAAGTATATTTTTGTAAAATTACAAGGGCTATCCTTGTAGCTATAATTTCAGTAAGGGGAAAAAATTATGTGTTCATTGTACTTCATAAATAACACTGAACTTATTCATCACATAACTTTTGAATAAAGGACCTATAATTTAAATTATTTCGAGAAAAAAATTCTCGGGAGGTGGTAAGTTTTGAACCACTCTCCTCATTCCAAGAATCTACGCATTTTACCACTAGACCACTGTGACTTTTGTACTCATCCGTCTTTATTTATTTCTATACATTCAATGTACAGTTCAGTAATAATTATTTCTTTTAAAGCACACAATTAATATAAACATTTACTTTATTCCAGAAAAATACTTTTCAGAGGTTGTGATCTTTGCCGGACGAACTTACTATTTTTGTAGGCTACACATTTTTCTAAGTTTTTTTGCAAACAAAATCCTTTTTAATATTGTAAACTAATAATTTAACAAGGAAATTTTTTCTACGTTTACAAAAGTTTGTACACCTATGTAGCTAAGAAGTGCCTTGTCATATTTTACAAATAATTTACAGTACAGGAATTGTCGGTATAGGCACAAAGAATTCTTTTGTAGTATTACAAAGTTTACCATTGCAACTTCATAAACTAATGATTTTACAAAGAAAGTCCTTGTAAATTTTATAAAAAAAATGTTAAAGATTGCATAAGAACTAATTTTCAGCTGCGCGACTTCCGTCGAGTGTGTTAGTACTGTAAGGTACTTTGTTACAATTCTGTAATAAAAAAAAACTCGCGTTTATGTACTGACTACTGCATAACAGAACTGCACATTTTAAATAATTCGACATACACACTCACAGAATCGTCGTCGACACTGAAAACACCAGTACTTTCATGTTCACCAAATTACCAAATGACAGTCGATTTAATTTTAATGTTCTCCGGATTTCATTAGGAGTCCCGAATCATTGAACAATGTCCAACGGGATGGAATCTCATCAGCAGTTACTACTGGGACCTCAGGAAATCTTATCGTTGAAGGTCACGCGTGGCTGTGATAAAATGGATGTTTTAGTTATTTATGAATGCTATTTTTGGTGGCGCCCTCGAATATTTTGTGTTTAGCGAACTTTCTTACATGCTGAGAACTGAAAAACGTAAAACTGGGTGAATAAGAACTGTGGTGTGTAATGGAACATTACTTCAAAAATTATTTAAATGCATATAGAACTGAAGTGAAATGCCAGTTAGTAGATTTTTTACGGCTTCCAAACAGTCTTAAGAGGGCGTGGTAGACAAACAAGCAATGAATTCTTCAAATGAGATCAGCGCTCTTTGAAAGTCAATATAGACAAACTACAAAACAGCAGTCCTTGATAGTTATGTTTGCCAACCTTTATGTGCTAAAATTTACTTAGAATGATGAATTTGTTAAGCGTTATCTCTTGCGCCGCAGATAAATGTACGAGATATCGGCATCAAGAGATTGTTATTCAGGTATACGTTACTCAAGAAAAATTTTTGCTCGGAAAGTTGGCGAAAACTACTGTCTAGGATTGCTGTTTATTATTATCATTATTATTATTTTGCGAATTGGCTTTGAGAAACCCACAGTTCTGAATTGATTATTTTACTTCTGAATTTTATACCATGCACTCTTAACAATGACATTCCGCCATTGTTCAGATTTTTTCGAACATCGGTACGACGAACACACGTGGAATAGCTTCATGAAACGTATTTCCCTGTACATTACAACGTGTTCGAAGCGCTCTGATAGGCGGCGCCCTTAATCTAGTCACCGTTTCAGACAACGAAAAGTGCCAATTGGAACACGGTGTTCTTATTCGAGGCACGACTGCCGCTTGTGGCAGGGGTGACGCAAGTGCTTGTCCGTCGCACGCCAGCGGGTTTAAACAGTGTCGGTCAGCACGGGGCCGTGGCTAGCCCTGCGAGGAGTAGGCAACAACTGGCCGGGCTTCATTTGTGAGTGAAACAAGTTTGATGCGAACGTTGAGATAACGAGCCACGAAGGGTGAACAATGCGCCTGTCGTCATCGGAATCCCTAATCGCAATGACGTCACCTCGCCGCTTCGGCCTGTTTCGAGACGGCCGTTGTTACTCCTCACACTTGGCGTGGGAAGTTGAGCCTTTTATTGGCTGAATTTATTAGTTCTCGAGGTAACCATTAGTGCCAACACCTACAAAAGTAATACTTTGCGGTAATATATAGAAGGTAAGGTAAGAGGGCTTTACTTCTCGTTAGACAGCAAGGTCATTAGAGACGGTGACAAACAAATTGGTACAATGACAGGAACTTGGAAAGGAATCAGCTATGGCCCTTCAAATACGTTGAAAAGAGTTAAGACTATTCTCTTTTTCAAGACACTATTTAACGCACATTAAATATGTATATCTACGAAAAGAACACACACTTCAAGCTATGTCACTATAGTTTTCAAAATTCGGCACGTTTATTGGAAACATTATTTTCTTGCCCCTCAAAACGGCTAAAATTGCTTTTTTAAGACTTCCGTATCTGGAGAATTAACAATTGGATTCGAAAAACACAACTATAGAAACAAGCATTAGACTTTGAACTACGCTGCTAACAAATAAAATAATGTGGTCACCGCGTGAAGTCCCATAGGAAAAAGGATAGTAAAGCACTGCTCACCAGCTGAGTGGCCAGCGCTGAGAGGCGATAATGCATGACATACGTGGGTTAGCGGCAACCTTACCGCTCCTGCCTCACACACAAACGCAGCCTATCTAGGAAGGCCCCTTAAGGAACCATTCCAGCATTCGCCTAGAGCGATTTCGGGAAACCTTGGAAAACCGAAATTAAGATGCCCGGCGAATAGAACCCGAGTACTCCCGAATGCGAGGCCAGAAAGTGTTATTGTTGCGCCACCTCGCTTGGTAATAGAGATAAATAACGCGGAATTTTATCAAGTTATTGGCGATAGCGCTGTCATCGGCACGACGGTCTCAGGTTCGAACGCAATCTTTTGCGTCCGGTGACGGCTCACCCTCTTCCTTCATCACTTTCCTCTCTCCTCCGTACTTCCACTAACACTCCGCTGTGACTCACAATTTACGAGCGTCGAGCTCCCAGCGTCTCCGACGATAAAACCCCCAAATAGACTTTGCATCAGGCGACCACGCCGCTGTGTTCCTTCGCGAAGGGGACGCGTGTCAGTAATTGTCCTGGGGCACAGAGTGGAGACCGCCAGAAGCACAGTCGCATGTCGTCAGTGTCCATTTGTGGTTTTACAAACCCTCCTCCACTGCCTACAAGTCTCTCCCTCTCTGTTATCATTCTACCGCCTTCCCTACACCAACCCCGTAACTAGAGACCAGGACAATTCGCAGGTTCGTTGACCTGTAGACTAACCTCCAAGAATATTTGTTTACTGAATCAGACAACAGCTTCTCATTGGCTTCTCACTGACATAGCGATACTGCAGTTGCTTATTTATTATTGGTTCGACGCTCTCTAGGAGGTGTTGGATAAGACTAGGCCCAATTGTGAAAGGGGCAAGAACTTATAAATGTTTTTAATAATAGGTACCGAAAGAAACTAACCGTGCTGTTGTGTTTCCTTTTCTGAAAAGGTTTACGTTAATTGTACGCGGGCTGGACGCCACGCCCATTTCGGTCGTGACGTCGCGTCGGTCAGTAAGACGATACAACTTATGCGAAAAGTGTTTGTTACTTTACAGTTATTTGATTACATTTAATCAATTAAGAGACGATCGTGCTATCGTAAAGTAATTTGTTTCTGAAGGACCAAGCAGACTGACGTGGGTAATATTTCGAGCGAGAAAGTTTTGTTTAGCGAATTGCGCCATAAATTTTAGGACTATTAATAAAGTGAATAATTCCATGGTTGTGGCAGTTATGTTCCTAGCGCGTAGAGGCGACGAGTGTATTGTTGGACATGGCAAAGTGAACCCTGGTGATGTAGAAAGTGGCTGAACTAAGCAGGCAGACGGCGCGTGGATTACCTAGAGTTTGTCGCTACTCGCGGGACATGATGGTGCTGTTTTCTTGAAATTGAACATAGTCCCCGTCAACTTTTGACTAACTGCAATTTTGCCACGCAGATTTTCTGTCACGTTTCAGACATCGGCAGATAACAAGACACGTGTAATAACTTGCAGAATTAAAAATAGTTACGCTAACATTACGAGTGGTTACCGGATAAAAACTGACTGACGAAGATAGGGAAGACATCGTATGAGTCTTGATTTATCTCGGGAAGTCAATATTAACGCCGTGGCTTACGATATAATTCTAGGAATAATAATTTTGAAATGTAAGGCATGGCGGGACGATGTCGAGGAGTGGTATGCCAGAAGTATGGTAGCAGCTTACCTGAGGAAGGCTGGCCGGTGGATGTCGACGGCGGCTGTCGTGTGTCCTGGCACGTCTGTCGCGCAACCCGAGCGGCACGAGGGGCCCGTCAGCGCCGTAGAGGAGCCCCGGAGGAACTGGCATGGGGCCCGTCGCTCCGTGCGCCACGCCGTCCAGGAAGGGGATGTCGAATGTCCGGGAAGGCAATGAAAGCGACGACATCCCCTCCCCGGGTACATACGTTGTATGGGGCCAGGATATCCTGATTCCTGTTTGTGAGCGCGCCCGCGCGAGGGCTTCCCCCCGTGGATCGACCCAATAGCTTTTAATCGTCAATGCCAAACGTCAATAGATATTGTGGCGGACCCCCTCCCCCTCCTTCCTCCAAATCTAATGAGAGGAAGCGCGACAATAAACTGGCCGGGCCACTTCCGCAGGCGCGACCCTCGCCGTCGACGCGACGCTTTCCCCGATTCCACGCGGCGCCGAGCGCCACCCGCTACTCCCCTCTCCCTCCCATCTTGTTTCCTCTACGACTTATTGTTTCGCGATGTAAATAACGCGCGTGTTTCAGAATTAGCGACACTTGGAACTTCCGGGGTCCCCGTGCCACGTGCATCGTCGGCTGTATTGTCTTCCGCGCGCCTGGCGGTCCAAGCGTACTGACGCCGCAGCATCCTCCACATTCCTCGCTCGTCTCTCTCTCTCTCTCTCTCCGTCCTCCCGACGCACACGTGATTGCACCGTGACCCAGTCTCTAACGGATTCACGAAAGTCGTGTTTCATATTTCACGTTGTCACGTCAATGTGGAAACATTTTTCAAGCTACCATTTTTGACGGCCGCGTCTTTGCCTTCCGCCATTTCTCTCACTTGTTTTGCATACTAAAACTGGTCCTGGAATATCCACTTATGGCCCGCTCGTTTGGTACCGGTTTTTTAGGCGGTTTTATTAAATGCTAATAACTTCTACGTCGTTTTTCTTATTTTTTCCGCTTTTTTTTTGTTTGTAGACGGTATTTTTATTTTAAAATGCTGGCACGTGTAAACATAGGAAAATAAACCAATATCATGGCACGGATTTCTTCATAATTTTCTTACAGATCAATATATATATTTTTTTTAATTCGGAAGTTATGTTAGTTTTTTAGCATTGAGACAAGCGAGACATACGGTGTTAGTTGAGGCCAGGAAATTTCGCAAACTCATTTGCTAAGACATCAGATTTCAAGCTACTCTACATGTTAATTACTTTCGCTATTGGGTCACTGTTACTGAAGTTCTTCCTTGAGGCCAGTGAACCAATAGCATACCTCCATGAGAACACTCACAGACTCCCACGCTACCTTGTCACATGCACAACAAGCCACACTCACTGGAGCAGCAGCCAATGTACAAGTAGCTGAAGACATTGTATATGCAGTACTGTGGAGTCTAGCCGGCTGGTCGTTGAACCCGCGAAATATCCGGGCCTCTACACTGTAAAAAAAAAATTTGGTAAATTTACTCTACATGTAATGGAAGCTAATTACCTCTACAAGTGAGGGGAAATTACTCAACACGTGTCAAGGAAAGTTACTCAACTGGTAATGTAATTTTTCATTACATATTGGCGCAAGCCCTCTAGGACAATTTGACATAACGCGCGAGCGGAAATTCCGAGTGGTTTGTGTGGCGAATACACTACCTTGCGGGAATGTCCACACATATTAGGAAATAAGATTTCCCTCTCAAGGTTGGGGAATATTACCATACATATGATGAGTAATATTACTAACTTTTTTTACAGTGTAGTTATTAGTCAACTAGCATTTAAGAAATTTCTAAAGGCTTAGCCTGCTTCATCATAAATTTACAAAATTACGTATTTGTATCCACGGAATGAGGCGTACGAGGAAAAACAGCGCGTGCTAATAATAACGGAAATACAGACGCAACACGTGTATCTAATGTCTATGGTTCGCTAAAGCCCTGTAAGCTTTGTGAGTTTTCGAAAGGAGGTTGAGTGGCTTTATTGTTGTGAATACGGTTTTGGACGGCAGCCAAATGACATTCATAACTCGTTTAGGTTCGTCGGAAAGGGTAAAGAAAAACGGGGGAGGGTCATTCGCTATTTATACCACACGTGCGCAAGACTAGCTTTGTAAGCTAGAACTAGTTGTGGGCATATACAATACGTACCTAATACAATATTAGTGCCTGGTTCCATTACATCCTACAGCCAACTGTTTGTAAGCCAAAGAAAATAATAAAACTGAACCATAATAGAGCTGAATATATCTTCGATAGCGATGCCATTAGAGGTGTAACCAATGGTTAGAGACACAGAAATGTCGCATTATAATTTGTCGAAAGGGTATAATTCACTGGCCTATACTCACCGAAACACACTACGAGACATTTTTGGCTTTGGGACTTCGTATTTTGTGTCCGTGTTAGTAGGCATTTTGCAATTGATTGTACATCATTGGTTGAAAAAGTACTTCAGGCTAGCCACATATACTGCCTGCCGACCAACAAGAGGATTCGGATGAGAACACAGTAACTTGCAGTCTAGTATGCTGTCTGGTGTGAAATTTGCAGTTCTTTAGTAGTAACTATACACAACTCTGAAGTGTATGTATTACTGTTAGACTGCTACATTTTTCACATGTTATTTTATTTATGTACTACATGTAATATTCGCTTCGTGCTTGTTTCTTCGATGTATTGACTACTCGGCAGTCAGTATCATTTCATTGTGGTTCAGGTTATGTGTTGATATGATGATATAGCGTGAAAATGTTTTGTGCTAACATACCCTTGAGGACACTGTAGTTTCTTATGGCGTGCACAGTAGGATGATAAAAATTGGCACAACGTAGCTGCCAGCAGCCAATAACAGACATCAAATATTACAATATCGGGATTCTTATTGGCTCAGTCAAATAGGGTAACAGCTCCAAGTACAAGCGAAAGTCAATAATAGTCTAATTAGCTGAACATGCGTTGAAACCCAGCAAACAGTGACGGTTTCCCGCGATAAACCATCATTAGATAAGATGGTTTATCGCGGGAAAACTTGACTGTTTGCTGGATTTCAACGTATGTTCAGCTTATCAAAAGATTATTGGCTTTCACATGTACGAGGAGCTGTTACCCTATTTGACTGAGCCAATAAGAATCCCGCTGTTATAATGTTTTGTTGCATGTTATTGGTCTGCAGGTAGCTTAGTTGTCAGACATTATGTCACCCAATCGCACATGTCACAAGAAACTGCAGTGTTTTCAAGGGTATAGGTGGTTCGGAATAAAGTAAGCACTCAACAAAGCCCTGCTAAGGTTCTATTTTCAGTCAATTCGTATCTTTCCGCACGTAACTGCTAACGATGGGAAATGTCTAACCTCTACGGACACGTCACTTGATATTTGCGCGTGTTAAGATAAATTTTGCAGTCAGTATGGATCAATACAGTTTAATAAAAGACAATATTAAGTATGTAACATACAATTATGTATATTTCGGTTGATTTTGTTTCAGTATTGTTGTATTTAAATAGGAAAATACATGGAACTATATTGCGTGATTTCGATGCCAACCATACAAGCAGTAAGACAACCATAGTTAATGTTGAATTATATACAGTAACGGCTAGTGGTATTTTTCAAAGGTTTAATTTTTAGTGCTCACTTTATCTCGAATGACCTATATGTTAGCATAAAACATTTCCGCGATATACTATCATCTATAACCATCAACTCTAGTTATGTGTACTGTTCACAATTTTTTTTTGCCCCAAATGGTGATTCTGTTAACAGCCGCTTACTCTGCTCGAGAGTAGGGTGAGACAGGGTTAAATATACAAGCTGTTCTCGTGACTTGTTTGACGCATGTAAACTTTATTGGATTAAAGGCGCGGTCACCTCAGCATTCAACGTCTTTTTATATTTGTATATTTGTACCAGATATTTTTTTTCTTATTTTAGACATACATTGTGACTAAACCTTTCTCTTCGAAAAGTGTTGTATCTCTCAAAGTTTTCGCGTAATGAGTCGTAAACGTCAAAATTTGCACTTTATGGTTTTATGTACGCCATTAAAACCAACAGACTTACCAAACGGAAAAAAATTCACAGTGTATAACAATGTTGTAGGCTATGAAATGACATATATAAAAATTAAAAATTAAATATTTTTGTGTTTAGTAAAAAATGCTAAATTTTGAAATTTGAAACACGAAAGTGTTTTTTTTTCTCACTAAAGTTAAAGGACTTCGTCTTTTATTTCCAAGTCTATTTAAATATAACTATTTCTACGGTTTCATCATATTTTTCCGGTCTTTTAGCGATATCAACGAAACTAGCGGCAGAAATTTTCCCTGTGCCAAACTCTCCCATAAGAAAACACATTTTCTTTCTATCGTGTAGTAGAATTAAACCTTACCCGTAGATTTGCAGGTGCGTTATAGCTACCCAGCAAAGGTAGTCAGTGCTGCCAACTGACTAAGTTGAAATGGCGGGACATTTAAAATATTCCCGCCCTGGAGGTTTGTGTCCAATCACAAGAGTTATGGGAAGACTGTGCGTATGTAGTGTGTCTTTACTGAGTAGTGATAGGAGGTAGAGCTACAAGTATTTTCTCTCAAATATATTTGCGCCATTTTGTTTCAGTGTCTTCTTGCACGTCTGCAGCTCTGCTTCTTGGCCCATTGTCTTTATTCAGACACGTCTCTCATTTGACAGCACTAATCAGAACAAAGTTATTATGACACAATACGTGTGGTTGGCCAGTATAAACCCAAGTCAAGTGAGATTTTAAAAACATCCAATCACTGGCCATGTAGCAGAGCTGCGCATAAGACATTGATACCAAATGGTACAAAATTCTTTTCGCCACACAATCGTGACTGCACCAATTAGACCAAATATTTTAGGGGCATCGACGACCTAGTGGTTAGACCACTCTCCTCCCACCAAGTCTGTCCTGGTTCTGTCCCCGACGGGATCGGACCCCGGATTTTCGCATGACGACGATTTCGCTGACTGGCGGGCTTTCTCGGGGTACTCCTGTTTCCTTCGCCCGTCTCATTTCGACGCGTCTTCATTGTGGGGCCTCATCTCATGTCATCCTCCAGGACCAGCAGATGCCTACGGCTGCCCAGTAGTAAATCTGACACGCCGGTCTATATATACGATATTTTATTTTGAAATGAAAGTATGTAGGTAATGGGCAGGTTGAAGCACACCTAATGTGATGTTGCAGACGTGGAGAAGGAGCGAGCAGTGCTGGAGAACATGTCGCCCAACATGTACGAGTCAGTGAGTGTGCCCGACTTGAGCGACTTCCTGGGGCCCTACCACATGGACCACAAGACCAACAACAACAACACGACGACGGCGCCGGCGCCGCCCCCGCATGCCGCCTTCCTGCAGGACAGTGAGTACATACTTCCTCGCCTCCTCGCTCAGCATGCACTACATAGGCGGTTACATTAAGTAACCTGCTGGGCTTAGAAAGTTTCGCTCGGTTCCATAACCTTGTTAATCTAATTACAGCGGCTCCCAACCAGTGCTCCACGGAGCCCGTAGGACACCACGTGCTCTTCCCAAGGGCTCGCTGCTAGATTTTGACAGAATTATATAATAATTGTGAACGGATGTAGTGTTCGTTTTAAAAAAAGAAATTTTGTCTTATAGATATGCAGAATTGTTTATTTTCATATTTATATATTTCTTTACTGTATGTTCCTTTGCTACCCCCCCCCCCCAAATTCTGCCACCTTGTAACACCTCAAAATACCGTTTATTTGTGTACTGTGGTAGGTTTAAACAAGGGGTTCCACCATACGAGTAGATTATAAAATGGTTCCGCGAGACGAAAAGGTTGGGAACCGCTGACGTGCAATAATGGGTATCGTGATTTATTTGTAGAAACCCCTATTTTTTTCGTGAAATGATTTCTTCATCAACTTGTTTCAGTGGCTTATCTTGTAGTTTTGCTTCATTGTTATTGGCAGCTTGGCTTTGTGGAAATACGTTTCTGCTTCGACTGTACCAATCGGAAGAAGGTTACTGAGATACCACGCGTCTGTGGTTTGTCGTAAAAATTTACGACACGTAACAATTAAAAATACTGTCTACGGAGCTGCAGATGTGCACCCGAGGCACTTAATAAAAACCTGATGCATAAATATTTTCACAAAAAATATGTGTCCCTGCGTATTGGATGCTTGGAGAGTCTACTTGTGTTACTTTTTGACCGCCTCAAGCTTAAGTTTGCTCCTACCTTGTGACTTACTATAACCACCTAGCCCTAGCCCTCCGTACTATACCGAATATCTGCAATAACACATACAGGATAACAGTGCTACTATAGTATTCAGCTAGGAGGTAGACATGTTGACGTTTTCTGCGCTAAACCTCAGTATTTACTGAGTAGTTTCCTGCACACATGTTGAAATCAAATGTTCAAAAACCGCGGTGTAAACTTTTTTTGCGTTAAATTTTTTACCTGACACAGGCGGTTCAGAACGAAATATGTTATTACGTTTGTGTGGCGATGTTAAATAGTAAACTAAGTTGATAATGTGCTTAAAACCACAAAATATACGCTAATATATGTGGTTCACTTTAAACTGAGCGCTTCCCAACACTTATAATAACAGAAAAAAAATTTATTTGGGCTATAGAATTTTTGATAGATGTATGTTTACATTTACACTAGTCTTTATTTGCATGGAAGTTTGCGTATTTAAAATAGTAAGGATGGTGGCATATTATAAACAGGATTCAGTTTATTCTGAATAACTTATAAAAGGTGTACAGGATTTGGCTCAGCTGTAATATTTGCTGATTTGCCGCAAATTCCACATAATAAGCCATCGTTTGAAATTTTGTGTCAACTTTTACAAAAGAAAAGTCCTTGTAACCCTACTTGTCAAAATAAATCCTGTATAAACTTTTAAATTGGAAAATGTTAAGTTTCGCGAAGACAATATCGACTGTACTTGAACAGATGATAATGCGCTGTAGACTGGAGCATAAAAGTATTGGATACGTTATAAAGTGAGCACTTGAAAACCTTACTTACTTGTTTTCCTTTCAGATACTTAATTCTTTCCTATCACTTTGACTTAAGTGGCTTTGTTTATATTACATAGTCTGTATGCCTAGATTGTTCCGTTCAAAAGTCAACGTAAGAAACGGATTTTGCTGTGTGTAGATACAGTTAAGTAAGTCGGCATAGTTCGCGCAATGTATAGGTACCCATGATTTTCACGGAAATGTTTACGCACCACTTCGTTTCAGTTCATTATGTGCACATCTGCAGCTATGTGTATTTGTACAAAGGCGTCACTTGTTTGACTGTGCCATTAAGAACAAGGTTACTGCGACATGAAGCGTATATGATCAGTGGGTAGAACTCCTAAGATGCTGATAGTTAATAAACACACACCTGGCAGAGATACAGGTAAGGAATTGAAACAAAGTGGTGCGGAAATCAGGGTCGTTATCAATATAACGTAACATCACTGCTAGTTTCCCAACATTCAAATGATACGGTCGTGCAGTGCGCATCGATACACAAGGAATAAACAGCAGCGTTTGAAACGCGCCACGCATTTTATATGCAAATGAAGAAAGTTAGCGTAGTTCGAGACGTATAAATTAAGTCACGTAGTGATGAGATAATGTTTTCTTTTTCCATCTGTTGCTGGAGCCTCAAATACCTTAATTGGTTTACGGCCGCTGTAAGAACGCGCCATCCCTGTTATTACCTCGCGACCTTCACAGTTCTTGTCAGTGGCGGCTCGTGGGTTGTTGCCAGGTGGGGCTGCAGATAGTCGGAACTGTACACTCTTGATGAACGCGCCGTAGACCAACGACCATGGAATATTTGCCGGCTACTAGATATGTTGTGATCACTCAGTAGTAAGGGGCACCTGCACATCAGCGTGTCAGTGGCTGTAGAGTCAACCAGCGCACAACCCTGTACAGCTCTTGGCAACTGCAGCCCTACCTGGCAACAACCCACGAGCCGCCACTGGTTCATGTTATTGCATCTGGTAATTGTTCATAATTCCATCCTAGTCTCTTGTACTTGATTCCACCTGATTCTTCATATGCATTAAACTACTTTATGTTTTATACATTTGAGCTTTTGTCACATTTGGTCTTTCGCATTGACCGACTCATTTATTTATTTATTTAGTTTTACTTGTTGAAACGAGCGTCTGTGTTTTTTACATAGTATTTTCCTATATCACTGTCGGACGTACTATTACGTTACGTGTCATATTTGTTTTGAACATAATTGTATTAATTTACAGGAATTAACTTAGTGTTATAATTTTTTAGTGTTCCGTGCGAGAACAAGCCTTCGTCCCCCCCTTTTTTTTATTTTCAAATATTAATCCCTCTTACTCATCGTTTCAAATCTCCGTCCCCGCCTGTCAAACCGCCGCTTTATCTTGAGCGTTACCACCTCCAGAAAGCCAAGCAAACGAGATGGTATGAAGGAAGCAGAGTGTAGAAAGGCATGTGGGAAGGAGCACCGGGATGAAACCTCGACCCGAAGGTCTGGTTAAATTCACGGCTTCCTGTTTACGTTGTTTCTGGTGGAAATTATAAGTTAAATTCTAAAATGTAGCAAATATCGTAAGATAATAACATATATTTTATATTAGAAATTGATTTAACTATGTAGCTATTTTTTTTTTTTTCATAGATACGTACTAGAACAATTGTCATCAAATCCAAGCGACAGTTTTACTATATCTTCTCACGTTTAGAATTCAACAATTTTATTCGAAAAAAAAAAAAAAAAAAAGCTTAGTAATAGCTGGTCTCATGTCGCTTGTTGAATTTTTCATTAATTCATAACCATATGTTTATTGAAAATATTATTATGACTAGGGCCACGAACTTTTTGTGAATATAATTTGGCCCCGGTTTATTTCAGTGCCTTATGTGTAGAGCCCACGATTTTTGGTGAAAAGAATTCTGCAACAATTTGTTTCAATGACTTATGTGCACATATACAGCTTTGCTTCCTGGTCAGTGATTGGCTGTTTTAAATTCTCAGCGTCTCGGGGTTTTACCAACAAATTACAGACGTGTGGTGTCTCAGTAACCTTGTTCCTGTTGGCACAAGTCAAATGATCCACGCCTGTGCAATTATACATTCTGCCAATAATCAAGAAGCAGACCTGCATATGTGCACGTAAGGAATTGACACAAACTGTTGCAGAATTCTTTTCACCAAAAATCGTGGGCTCTACTTACGTGCACACCTGCAGCTGTGTTTAATGGTTATTGGCAGTGTGTGTGTTTGTGGAGTGACTTCTGTCATTTGACTGAGCCAATCACAGTAAGCTTACTGCAACACCAAGCATCTGTAATTTGCTGGTAGAGGCCCAAGACACGCGATAGATTAAACATCCAATCACGGACTATGAAGCATACTTGCAGCTGTGCACGTAAGGTACTAGAAACAAACTGGGCTGATTTATTTTCGCGGCCCTAATTATGACGCGTTGCCATTGTACAAATGCCTTCGGTATTAGTCGCCCATTTTAAAATACGCATTACTAGGGACCCCTGATTTTCGCGAAAAGAATTTTGCTCGACTTTGTTTCAGCGACTTACGTACACATCTGCAGCTCTGCTTCATAATCACTGATTGGACGTCTTAGCTCTAATGTGTCTTGGGGTTTTACTGGCAAATCACAGACTTGTGCAGTTGTAGTATCGTTACTGTTATTGGCACAGTCAAATAAGAGTCTTTACTTCACAAAGACAAGTTGCTAATAACCACGAAGCAAAGCTACAGACTTGCGCGTACGTCACTGAAACAAAGTGGGGCGAAATTCTTTTCGCGAAAATCAGGGGTACCAACTCATTAGCTGATGACTTGAGCCATTAATTTTTTGTGAATAGTATTTTGCACCAACGTGTTTCAATGTATCATCTGCACATCTGCAGTTCTGCCTCATGGCTAGTGATCAGATGTTTCCAACCCTCGGCATCAGGTGTTCTACCCACAAATCACAGACGTGTGTTGTCGCAAGTAACCTTGTTCTGATTGGCACAGTCAAATAAGTGACGCCTCTGCACGAAGACACTCTGCCAATAACCATGAAGAACAGCTGCAGATGTGCACGTCAGGCAATGAAGCAAGTTGGGGGAAAATTATTTTCGCCAAACATAAGTGACTGTACTGAGGACTCTGAAACGGCGATAATGTATTCGTAATTTAAAAAAATAATAATACTAGAGACATAAATTTCTTCCCGTTATTATTTCGCGATAGGCTGTAATTCACAGGAGTGACTCCGTGACGTCATTGACTCCGGGACTTCGTATATTCGTGTGGCCGCTTTATAGGTTAGTGGGAATTTTATAGTTGACCGTATATCATTGGGTAGAAAAGCCCATCAGGCGCTCCGCACAAACCGTCGACCAACAAGATGAAGTCAGATGAACACGTGGTAACTTGAGTCCCTCCTATTTAACAACGTGAAATT
Organism: Medauroidea extradentata; assembly: GCA_003012365.1. Lineage (NCBI taxonomy): Eukaryota > Metazoa > Arthropoda > Insecta > Phasmatodea > Phasmatidae > Medauroidea > Medauroidea extradentata. The sequence goes on from PNEQ01090962.1 coordinate 36,172, forward strand.
TGCAAGTCTCTATACATGACTAATTGCGTCATCATTATTAATAATATGTATGAGTTTACAGCAAGGTGATGTGTTTTGCTAGAGCGATATAATGGTGCTTTTTATAGATGAGTTTCTAAACGATATAAAAAAACAACAGTAATTCCAAGTCGGCTTGTGATACGTCATGGTTTATTTTATTTTTCGATTTTATGAAATTACAGTATGAGAAGAGAAAGGTCGAATTTGCGCTTATACCCCAAATTATATTTACCTTACGCTGTAGTTGAACTTGTAATGTTTATTTATGCCATAATCAATCATACAATTGTTTTATATTCTTAATTTGTATGAGTGATTGTGGTCTATATACACGTTGAACGTTCAACTACCATGCTCGTACTGTTATGCAATGTAAATCGATTTTGCACTTTTAATTACAAATGCCACGTTTTTCTCCTCAGAATGTTATAAGAGTCAAATATAATTTAATCCAACATGGCGACTTAAGCCGAGACATAGGCTGGATTCACAACCACCACTTAGTGCACGCGTACGTACGCAATAGAGTTGATCAATAACTTTATACTTTGTACGTTCCTACGTACCTACGCTAAGTGGTGGCTGTGAATGCAGCGTATGCAAACGTAAGACTGAATTAAATATTAATTTATACTGAGAAATCATTTATCTCGTGGTGATAAATTATTTCATTCTCTTCTAAAAATATAAATAAATCACGATCATCTATTACCGACATTTAGTTATGACATAAACAATTTCCACGCATGTCTAGTTTAAAAATTATAGTGAATCCAATCTCCAATACTTAACGTAGGTGCGTGTGTTCGTACGTAGTCTACAGTACGTTAAGAGTGCGTGATATATAATACAGCGCTAGAAGCTTCAGTTCAGAATTGTAGGTTTCTCTAAGCCAATTTGCAAAAATCAATCAACAGCAAACTTAGACAATAGTTTTTGCCAACTTTCTGAGCAAAAACTTTTCTTGAGTAACGTATTTCTAAATAAAAATCTTTACGCCGAAATCTCGTACAATCTCTACGCCAAAATCTCGTACATTTAATTGCGGCGCAAGAGATCGCACTTAAAAAATGCATAATTCTTGCTAAATGTTTGCTCATAAAGTTGCCAAATATCGTTATCAAGGATTATTGTTTTGTAGTTTTTCTATATTGACTTTCAAAAATTGTAGATCTCAATTGTAGAACTCAGCGCTTATTTATATACCACGCATGTGAATCCGGCCTTAATAAATACTCTTTCAAACGCTCAAATTTTGTTTCAATTTTCTATCAAATTTATTGAATTAAATGTCGTGTGCCGCCATGTTGATTGAATATTGTGAATTTCGTCAAAGATTTTCGTTTCGAACATGTTTGAAATTTTCGTGTATCAAAATATTTTAGAATGGAGTAGAGGTTTTTCTGACAGTATTAATTAAAATAACATTTTAGTTTAGTTCTGTATGGGAATTTAACCGTATAATAAAACCGAACATTTATTCTTTTAAATATAATATACGAAAATAATAATACATTTTGTAATAGCTAAACCAAATAGTTTTATGTCGTGCAAAGTTACTAGATAATTGTAAAAAAAAATGTACATTATTTATTTTGAGTATATATTGTTTACAAATTGTGTGATATATTTTCA